>BQNB010055733.1:0-38981 GCA_026074375.1 Tanacetum coccineum
CACCATGCAAGGCCGGTACCGTTGGATTCGTTTTCTCGCGCTCTTTCCATTCCCGTGCTTGGTCTTGTCCTGTTTGGCTTCATTTTTTGTCCTTTTGTAAATATCCGGTACCTGCACAGTACAAACACAAAACAAGCATATTTATGGCATTTTATGTGCGTTTTTCGTAGTTTTATTGAGTAAAAGGTATGTGTAATTAAACACACACCAAAATCCCCCATACTAAGACATTACCGTGTCCTTACGCAATGCTATGAAGTAAGCACTTAGAAAAATAAGAATCTCGATCCCCCTCGACTAATAACCTCAAAAAGTAGCTAAGTGTTCGTCAAGGGAAATTTAAGAATCAATAGCTTCAACAAGCCCCGTTTTTACCATTTTCTAAATACATACTCTTATTCCTACACATATTTTTGTATTTTTCATATTAAGCAACTAACTAACTTATTTGACTTTCGTTATTTTATAACTTTTAGGGATCATAGAACAAGATGCATTTCGATCCGAGAATGCCCCAAAAAGGATAAATTCATCGTCCCCGACTTTTCACTTATTCCAAACCAAGCTTAAAACGAAATCACCGCTAATTATGAGTTAAGATGCTAACACTACTCATATTTGCAACTTGTGAACTTTTCACTCCCGACAATTATTATATCTTAGGTGTATGTGCTATTTTGAATTTCAACCATGGATCAACGTTTTGCACAATTCTATGTTTCACGTTCCACCCGAGAATAATGAGTTTGAAGGCGAGATCATCCCATGTAGCGACTTTCGTCTCGGCACATCCCAACCTTGCGGTTAAGTGACCAGGCTTTTGACACCCCACAGAGACTAGTATCGGGACTCACGGACCTTAGGTTTCAAAAACTCTTTATTTATTAATTCACACTTAATATTAAACATTTATGCAATTGTAACCCTCGACCTTTTAGAAGGCTGCAACATCGGTTGTGAGCCGGCAAGATGCAACAAACTTTTATCAGTCTCGGATTATTATTCTTACTATGGGCTTTCTTTAGAAGGCTGTAACATCGGTTGTGAGCCGGCAAGATACAACAAACTTTTATCAGCCCACAGTTTATATTTATTATTTTTTTTTCATTTTTCATCATCATATATATTTATTTTTTTTGGCAGAATTTAGAGAAGACTTCTTTTTGAAAAATTCAAGTATAAATTTGAACTAAGGCTAAAGTTTTTTTTTTTGCCATATACTACATAAAAATTATTTGATTAAAAGAGTTTATTTTTTTTTTTAAAAAAAAAAATTTCCCCCCCAATCTCCAAAAATAGCACGTATAATAACATGGTTAAGTAGCTTATGAAAAAAGCCAGCAAAATTACATACATGAGCTCTTAAGATTTCCAAATAATCCTTGTTTAGCATCCAACTCATACTTAACTCTACCATTTTTTGTTCTTCGCGAATATTCGCGAACGCTTAGTCTAAATGTTAAGGAACAAGCTAGAGCTCAACACGCTCGATCGAGTCAAAATTTATTCTCATTCTACCCAGCAGTAAAGTCAAAACTGTGACAAAACACTTATTTTATTTTTTAAAAATTTTAAATTTTTTCATTTTTTGAAATTTTGGTGGTAAAAGCGGGATTACGTGAAAACAACGGCTGCAGGCACAATCAAATCGAAGATCCCCCCATACTAAGACTTAAACATTGTCCTCAATGTTTTACGAATGGTCTCTACGTAAATCCTAAGCCCTTTATTAAGTATGCTTAAAGATAAACGCTAGTCGATAAGATTTGGATATCGGATTCCCAAATGAAGCTGAGGATGTGAAGCTCTTGTGATCGAAGGACAAAAACCGCGAGCACGAGAGGCTTCAAAAATCCGGGACAATCCTGGACAATCACAAAAATACAAGCAAACGAGAAAGGAAAGAGGCTCCCCTCATCACAACACAAAACACTTATTAGTAAATAGAAAGAAGATAGAATGGATAAGCATGGGTTGCCACCCACGAAGCGCTTGTTTAAGGTCACTTAGCTTGACCCGATCCCCCCATACTTGAGATGATAAAGGGGGGTAAAATGGAGATGACGAACACCCAAATCAGGAGTGTTGTCTCCATGAATCAACATTGGGCTTTCAGGAGAAAGCTGGAAAGCTTTCAAGCCCCGATGTGATGGAGAAGAAGGAGATTTCTCCTTAGAAGCAAGAACACCGTGATTGAAAACTTTGTCTTCATTTTCGAATGAAAATGTAAGTAAAGTATCAATCACGGGGGAAAGAGTAGAACAAAATCTCGTAGCTTCGACTTCAATGCATATCCCCAGATCGTAAATCTTGTTACTATCTCCGGAAGGAGAAGAAACATCAAGATCGGATCCGAGATCATTAAGAGAAGGAATGAAGTTGAAATCCAATTGAAGGGCGGGATGGGTGGGCAAAATATTAGGCAGATGACATGCCTTTTCGTACACGAGCTTGTATAGAGTACACCCGATGGGTGTTTTGTAAGTGTTCGGAGGACCCAATAGTGCATCATTCTAGTTTGTCAACCTGATGCACGGTTCTGGCCCACGGTCCTTTCAAGAATTCGTTTCAAACCACGATTGGATACCTCAACTTGCCCACTTGTTTGTGGGTGATACGCGGTGGAGAGACGTGAGTACTTGTATTTAGCTGGACCTTTGCAAAAATGGTCCATTGCAAAAATGGTTCCGCGTATCCACTTATGATAGCACGAGGGGGTTACCGAATCGGGCGAAGAGAGATTTAAGAAATTTGCAAACAACTCGGGCGTCGTTGGTGGGGAGCGCTTTCGCTTCAACCTATTTTGACAAATAGTCGACCGCCACGAGTATGTATTTGTTCCCTCGTGAAGACGGGAACGGCCCCATGAAATCGATGCCCCACACGTCAAAGATTTCGCAAACTTGGATGGAATTTTGAGGCATTTCATCACGTTGCAAAATTTTTCCTTGACGCTGACAAGTGTCACATCGGGTGACCAAGTCATGGGCATCTCGGTAAATCGTGGGCCAATAAAATCCTAAGTTAAAAACCTTTTTGGCAGTGTAGTTGGCACTTATGTCCGATGGGTCCACTATGGCAAGCTGTGAGGATGTCAACAGCTTCTTAGCCTGCAACACACCGCCGGATCATTTGATCCTGCACCTATTTGATCAAAATAGGGGGTAGTCCAAAAGTAGTGTTTAACATCCTTGAAAAACTTGTTCTTTTGTTGGGACGACATCCCTTTAACAATGAAATTCTCCAGTGGTATTTGTATAATCGGCAAACCACGGGGTTACTTAAGTCACCCCGAGATGTCACCCATATTAAGTGTTCGAGAGAAACTTTCATTTATACTTTGGGTCGAGCACACTTTTCATTAAGGATTTTCTAATCGGGAAAGATGGATCGCGTGAGATTCTAGGCTCCTTTAGTGGTTAATTACGTTGAAATCGAACTCTTAAAGGAGGAGAACCCACCGGAGCAATCTCGCCTTGGAATCTTTTTTAGCAAAGAGATATTTTAGGGCGGAGTGATCCGTATACACTATGCTTTTGTTCAAGACGAGGTAAGATCAGAATTTTTCAAAGGCATACACCACGGCTAACATTTCTTTCTCCGTAGTGGTGTAATGCGTTTACGACTCTTTCTTTGTTTTACTAGCATAGTATATAGGCTAAAGTGTTTTTCATGACGTTGCCCAGACTGCACCTTTGTACAAAGTCGCTTGCATGTACTTAAGCTCAAAGGGTTGGATTCAGCTGTAGTCGGGGGCAATCAAGATTGGAGCTTGGTACGTTTTTTCTTTAACATATCAAAGCTTTTGGAATAAATTCGATTGTAGAAGATGTACGGAGTATTTTCTCATGAGGATGGGTCATCGGTCGGCATAATTTTGAAATCTTAATGATACGTTGGTAGAAAAAACCGCCATGACGAGAAAAAACTCCAAACACCATTAAACGGTGGTGGGATGAGGTACTTCTGCAATCACATCAACTTGGGTGTTATAACTCCCTTAATCCCATTTTGGAAAATCTTATGGCCAAGGTCAATGCCTCTTAACCATAAAAAATAACTCTTTCCCAGTTCAACAATGATTGGTGTTCTTCAACCTTTGAAGCCTTCTTATCTACAGAGAGAGGCTATTTTTCAAATGAATTCAAAGGCCGAAAAAGTCATTCCATGAAGACTTCCATCGTTTTTTGATATATCATGAAAGATAGGCCACTCAATGACACCTTTGGAACGTGCACGGTGCATGCAATAAGCAAACAGGCATGCGACGGTAGGCGAATGTTCGTAAGGACACGTGAATGTTTGTCTTTTATTTATATGAGGGTCAATGGGGGAATTTGAAAGTAAAACCGAGATACATCCAGAAAACAATACGTACTCATTTCCCACCAATATCTCGAGCATTTGATCCATTAGCGGTAGTGCAATGGTCTTTAACAGGGTTGGCTTCATTTAACTTTCGGTAGTACATTGCATAAATGCCAAACCCGTATCCATATCGAGTTGGAATTACTGTTTTCTCATTTTTCAACAACGGTAAAGCCACCTTTTTTCGGTACGCAATATTACGGGGCTTACCCAAGGAATATCCGAGATCGGGTAAATTAATCGGCGGTCAGAAGTTTTTCAACCTCCAATTTTGATGACATCCTAGATTTTTGTGATTAACCCATTTTTTCTTTTTTGGTGTTGAAAATGCCGGTTTATAGTCCTGTCTCCATAAGATCTTTGTGAGTACTAAATTTGGGTTAATAACTTGATGTTGGGAGTTTCCATTGCGATGCTTTTTTTTTTGCTTTTGTGTGGCTTTAAATCTTTATACGTGCGGCTTTTCCACTAGACCATCAAATCTTTAGCATATTAGACGGGAAATTGTCGTTGGCCTTCCAAATATGCGTATTCAAAGATGAGGAGGTAATGTCCTTGAGTACGACTTGGGAGGTTCATCAATTGAAGATTTATCAGTTTTAGCTTCATAAACTATAAGTTCTTTTTAAATTTCAGGCAAATAGTTTCCTTGAGTGGGAGGGGATAATGATGGATCATCATTGAGAAATGATTCAAGAAGAAGAATATCCCCCTCCAGGTCATAATAGGAGTCATCAACTTCTGGTGAAGTTGGCATCATCTTCAAATAGCGAGGAAAGCATCGAATTCCGAGTAAGAATATCATTATCCTGAAGGAGAGTGGGGTCGAGAAGAGTAGAATGATCGGGTCATAATAAGGAGTGGATTGCCACTCGCGATCAAATCGGAGAAACCGAGAACTTCTTGAGAATACTCCTCACAAGCCATTTCAATGACGTCGATTCGGTTTGCTGTCATATCATCGTAATTAGAGGAGTATCTCAGAAGTATGGCAGATTGATATGGTTATGCTTCTTTTCCAACACGAAGAGTTAATTCTCCTTCGTACACATCAATCAAAGCACGTCCGGTCTTTAAGAAGGATCTCCCAAGAATTAGGGGAACTCGGGGATCGGCATCAAAGTCTACGACTACAAAGTCGGCCGGGAATTTGAACTTTCCTACTTTTAGGTAGACATCTTCGGCGATACCGATCGGTTGGGTAATCGAACGGTCCGCAAGTTCAAGAGTCATACAAGTAGGAGTGAGCTCCAGAAGAGAAAGCTTTTTCCACAAGGATAATGGCATGAGATTTATGCTAGCACCAAGATCGGCCAAGGCTAAGCACTCATCCATTCTGGGAAAATCACATGGTATGAGAAATTTGTCGGGGTCTCCAAGTTTTTTGGGTAACTTGTTGAGGATAAAAGCCGAGCATGATCATTTTCAAGGAGTTCTAGCCATTTCACTTATTTTTTTCCTTTGTTTTCGATTAAGCTTTAAAGAGACGAGGAAAGTTTTGGCATAGAATTCAAAGCTTCCGATTAAAGCTAATTTCAATACTCAATATGCTTTAATGGATTTCGTAGAATTTCTCACAATTTGGTTCGTTAGCTTTTTCACGGCGGCAATTTCTGTTAGCCATGTATTTGTAAAGTGATTGGGTATTAAAAAAGCCCGAGCATTGTATAAGGAAAAAAAGCGTTGTTTTTGGGCATGTAGTAAGCTAGTGGGCCTAGTTGTCTGAGGGGCTAAAGGCCATTAGTTTCTTTTGTTTGGCCCAACTCAAAGCTACAGAATTAGTCCGATCTCTTGGATCTATTTAAGGCCCTATTCCAAGTGTGGAGAGGGTGTTGTTGCTTCTCATTTTTTCTTTTTGTGAAACAAGTAACCATTTTTCTTTGGTTTACTTTCTCCTCTTCTAAAATCTTTTTTCTTATTTTGGGTTTTTGGTGATGAAATGATTAATCAACTTTCGGGGATTTTTGTTTCTCAAACGGCCAAGTCACAAGAAGAGGTGTACTTTGTAAATACTTCCAAAATGACCACCCCTTAGGGGGAGATTGTTAGCCGTGTATTTATTAAAGTGATGGTCATTAAATATTCCCGAGCCTTGTATAAGTAAAACGTAGTTTACGGGAATTTAGTTAAGCTAGTTGGGCCTAGTTGTCGGGCTCAAGCCCATTTGTATTATGAACCGGCCCAACTCAAAGCCCACAAGAATAGTCCTCTCTTGTAACTATTTATAGCCCTCTCCAAGTGTGGAGAGGGTGTTGCTTCTCATTTTTCTTTTATGAACAAGTAACCATTTTTCTTTGTTTTTTACTTTCTCTCTCTAAAATCTATTTTTCTTATTTTTGTGTTTGAGGTGATGAAATGATATCCTAACACACTTCACCCTTAAAATAAATGCTAATAAACCTTGAAAGTCATTGCATACATGAAGGTCGGGTAGGTTATCCAAGCTTTGCAGACTTAGTCTATGTCGAGTCAATGTTTAGTCATATCGGGTTTGACCATCTTCTTGAAATAAATGAACAAATTTGTCCTTGCTTCATCCTTAAGTTCTATAGTCAATACCATTTAGATTATTCTGACGAAGGTCAAATGTTAATCTAATTTGTCGTCAGAAATCAATTCTTTTCATACACTCTTGAAGAATTCGGTTAAATCCTTGGTATACCCTATAAGGACGCATGTGTTTTTACCGACAAGTAGTCACTTGACGACTTGCAATATAGTGTCCCTACATGTGGACCATATCAAACCAACCCTCCTTGTCTTGATGAAATCAAAAACTATATTCAAGAGGAACTGGAGGGTCCGGTCACTCGTATTTATCATAAAGTCGTAGTTCGTGTCGAGGAAAATGAAATTTTAACTCGTGAAATAGTGTCAACCATGAAACCTTTGTTCGAAATTATCCGAGAAAATATATTTTATCTGGGGGTGATCGAGGCCACGTTCCTGCATGTCTTTGTTATATGCTCTATTATGTTACAAAGTCGTCCAATCTTGCATTTTTCATTGCAAAACGAATGGAGTTTCTCACGAAACAAGCTAGGTTGATGCTACCGTATGGTGTGTTATTGACTCGCTTGTTTAAGTATGTCATGCGTGAAAGTCCTGAGTTGTTTAACGAGTCTTATGCCTTGTACGATCGTGTCATGTATCCTCTTACCACTCAATAAGAGCGAAAGACCCGAAAGGATTATGGCATGAAAAGAGGCCGTCACTCCACTTCCTCTTCCTCTGCCTTCAGTCAACCATCCTCCTCTCATCACAACGATGATGATGATGATGATGGAAATGACAAAGGGACCTTGCGTGCAAGCACTCTTTCCCCCACTCGTTTTGTTAATTAATTAACAAATGAGGTTCCTCGAGTCTTTGAAAACCCACCAAATATTGACCCTGACATGGAACCCTTTTACACCCGCCAAACCAAAATCATCAACCATCAAGTTCAGTTGTGAGATAAGTATTGTGATGGATTAAGGTCAATCTGGAATGGTATCAAGAATTTGTTGAGGGGAAAGAAGAAGAAATGAGCAATTTGGATAATTACTATATGATAATATATCTATATTTACTATTTAGTTGTATTGGTTGGTACTTATTACCTATACTTCGTTAACTATAACTTATGATGCTTGATAGGATTTTTAGTACTTAACTTGGGCAACGTAACTTGCCTTGGATGATCGTTCTATTTTATCATCCTAAAACTTACATGCATGCTTTCTAATACACTATGCTTATTATTGTTTGTATGGTATTATGCATGCTAAATGATCTCTTAGTCAATATGCCTAGATTTGCTTCTCTAATAGAACTTAGGATAGCTAGCCTTGTGAATTTGATTACTAAGAAGTATTAGATGATTCATGATGAAATAGGATTGACTGTGATGACATCAAATAATGCATATTTTATAGCATCATTTATCCCATGTTATTAACCCATTTTGTATAGTCATTGCAAAGAATTGTTACTTAATCATTTATATTTGAGAATTGCAGTAATTATGGAGTAATTGGTGAAAGATATCAAAAGGCGCGCATTCTGAAGCTTAAATGAAGATATTTTGAAGATTACTATTCTGAAGACCAATACACCGTATCCATCAAGGAAGATACGGCGTATCCGTGCCTGTCCTCACCAAAGACCACAGAGGAATAAGCTCAATACGCCGTATCCAGAGAGACTCAATATGCCGTATTTAAAGTATGGAATCAATGTAATATTCTGGAAGATATCAAGCATGGTCCCTACTCCAATAAATCCCCAATACGCCGTATCCAACACTTGGATACGCCATATCCAACCGACTTCCAGACCTTATAAATAGAAAACTCAAAAACGAGTTTTCAGTGTGCTAAATCATATTCTCGATACTTAAACCATAAAAGTCGATTTTCAGAGGAGAAAAAGAGCAGAAGAGGTCGAGCAATGTTATCAATTCTATAGAAGACATCATGTAATTCCACATACTTTAGTAATCGTTTAGTTTTTGGTATCATTCGTTAACTCTGTTGGGAAATAGATTATAAAAGACTTAATACTGGTAATATAACAGTTAAGTCTAGTAGTATTAGTTAGTTCTGGCAGTACTAAGTTAATACTGGCAGTACTAAGTTAAGTCTGGCAGTACTAAAGTTAGTATTGGTAGAATAGCAGTACTATAGTTAGTATTGGTCGTATTTAGTTAAGTCTGTTTATATAACAGAATAGTAATAGTTATCTTAGAGATATCTTAGGAAATGATATGCATTATCCGTTCACACGTTTGTAAAGCCCATTAGGGTTTCCTTGGTGTATAAAAGGAACCCTATGGCATAGAGTTGTATGTGTACGTAATAGAAGCATTAAAGCTTAATAGAATTCAATAGCAAATTTAGTATCATTGTTCTTCTTAATTCTTGTGTTAAGATTCCGCATTAACACTTGATATTCATAGTCAGTGTCTCTCACATAGTTGATTTGGATTTATTCAAGTTAACTATTGTCTTACAAAGGCTATATAGATCCAAGACCAAGGACCTACAAGTGGTATCAGAGCAAATAGAGGGACTCTGAATAAGAAGAATCACAAGATCACAAACAAACACTCTCCTACAATTCTATACAAAATGTTTCAACCTGCTAATGATGAGTTCTCGCAACATCTCATTGATGATGAAGAATCAAACAATGAAGATGCATCAGTGGTGCTACACCTAAACAACAACAACAAGTGATTCCTCAAACAACTATTATCTCAAATATCAAACTCCCAATTCTGAAGAAGGAGGAGTATGATATATGGGCTATGGAGATGGAGCATTACCTTGAGTACATTGACAATGATGTTTGGAAGGTAATTCAGAATGGAAACTCCAAGAAGATAATTTCAACTAGAAAGGATGGTATTGTTCGAATACTTTCACCAGTAACTGCTGTAGAAATTCAAGCTGTTGAAAAGGAAAGGAAGGCTAAGAATATCTTGCTAATGGCCATTCCCAAAGAACATATGAGAAGATTTCATGGAATGGATGATGCAAAAGAGATCTGGGAAGCCATCAGAACTAGGTTTGGTGGTAATGCAAATTCAAAGAAAATGCAGAAGGCTGTTTTTAAACAACAGTTTGAAGCATTTAAAATATCCAGTTCAAAAGGGTTAGAAAAGGGATATGACAGATTCCAATAATTACTTTCTCAGTTGGAAGCTCATGGTGCTGAAGTATCAACTGAGGATGCAAATCATAAGTTTCTCAGATCTTTGCCCCCAGCATGGTTCAATCTGGCAATGACTATGAGAACTAAACCAGAGGTTGACACTTTATCTATTGATGACTTGTACAATAACCTTAGAGTTTTTGAGCAGGAAATCTAAGGTGCCTCAAAAACATCTTCAAGTGCTCAAAATGTTGCTTTTGTTTCACAAAGCAAAAGCAGCACTAATAAGGTTAAGTCTGGTTTTACTGGTGCCTACAGTACTTGCACTCCTTCTACTTCTTCAACCAATATTCCTGAAAAAGAAGTTTTGCTGGTTTTGTTGATGAAGTTATCTATTCCCTCTTTTCCAAACAATCAGAGGACTAGGACTTGCTTCATAAAGATCTGGAACAAATTGATGATTTAGACATTGAAGAGATGGACGTAAACTGGCAGATAGCAATGATTGCTATTCGAATGAAGAAGTTCTATAAGAAAACAGGAAGGAGAGTTTGTGTGGATGGAAAAACACATGTTGGCTTTGACAAAAAGAAGCTTGAATACTTCAATTGTCATAACACTTGTCACTTGGCTAGGGAATGTACAGCAAAAGGGACACGTGATGGAAAGAAGAAGAGAGACTCATTTTATCAACATCAAGAAGCTGGGAAGCAAGAGAAGAATCAGATGGGCTTGCTGACAATGAATGATAGGATTGTGAATTGGGGAGAACATATTGAAGTTGAAGAGACGAATCATGCACTTATGGCTATCAGCTCAATTACTGAGGTATCTTTGTGTTCTAAAACTTGCATTGATTCATACAATACCCTTAAAACACTGTGTGATGAACAAATGAATCAGTTAGGTGATCAAGAAGCACAAATACTTGCCTATAGTCAAGCTGTTAAGAAACTAGAAGCTCAACTTGTTACTTTTCAAAAACAGCAACTTTCTCTAAATGAAAAGCTTACATTTCAGGCTAATGAAATATATGAAAAAGATGAAAAGCTTAAAAGATATAGGAGAATAGGAATGAAAGCTGTAAAAGAAAAGGAACAATTGCAGAAAACATTAGATTCATGGAAAGATTCTTCCAAGAATCTTTGGAGATTAATTAATTCTGGCATGAGTTCAAATAGTAAAGTTGGCTTAGGGTTTGAAATACAATCAAACAATGAGGTTCTAAGTTATGAGGAAGAAATGAATTTTTCTGTTTTTAATTGTTCAAAAGAGGATTCAATTGGAAAACCTTTGTACAGTAGATTTACAAAGACTAATGATTTTAAAGGTGTTCCACATCCCTTAAGTGGAGATTATACTCCTAAACCACAAGAGGAAATTGATGATTCTTTGTATGTTTATGGTAAAAAGGGTCCTCAAAAACCTGAAATTAGTGTCTCAGATGACAATTCTTCTGAGCATTCTACCTGTCAATCAAATGACAGTGAAGGATCTTGTGGAAATACCTCTGAGCACTCTTTTGACGGTTAAGATTGTTGATACTCGGAATGATCAATCTGAAGTTAGTTTTGCTATGTGTAAGCATTGTTTAATTCACTGCTAATCATGATGTATGTATGACTTAAGCTATCGTGAATGACTTGGAATTCTCGTTGGCAAGAAACAAAGGCAATTGTTTCAAACACTGAAAATCAAAAGACAAGAACAAAACAAGCCAAAGGTTATATGCCTAAGAATGTAGGGTTCATACGATCAAGACTAGCTTTCATAAGCTAGGTAAACCTAAGATTTTGCTCTTGGTGGTCCCAAAACTGGAAGACTTTTTGACATTAGAGGAAAAATAATCGCATCCAGTGAATCTGAGATTCATTGGACTGCTCTAATGGTGATAATGCTTGTATTCTAACCCTTCGCGAACCTATAAATCAAAGGTTACCAAATTCTACCTTTCTTTCTTGGCAGGTTATTCCAAATTGGTCTATGGTGCGTCGACTCGGGTTGCTCCAAACATATTACCGGGACCTAAAGCTTCTCATCAATTTCGTTGGAAGTTTTTGGAACGTTTCGCTTTGGAAATGATCACAGTTGCTACAATTTTTGGGTTTTCAGTGATCTTCAATGGGGAATATATTGATCACCAGGGTTTATTTCGTTGAGGGCTTGGGGGCACTATTGTTTCTGTTGGGGCTGTTTGTGTGATTCAGATTTAGAGGTTGTTTATCAGAAAGAACACTTGTTTTGTCAGAACTCTGGAATGGAGTTGATTTGTTAAAAGGGAAACAGTTTCAACAAATCTTTACACATCATCTCCATGAAATGGCTTTCCTTGCATCCCCCAATTTCTGCCTCATGGATCGAGCATCTTATACCAGTCTGGTTTATTGGCATCAATCGTTTATCCCACCTCAACTTTGAACACCATAAATGACCTTGCTCAAAAAACGATCCTTGTCACCGGTTCTTCCAAAATTCAAATATCATATATAAAGGTACATTCTTGTTTCCTTGTGAGCAAGGAAAACGCAAAAGGGCGGTTCACAGCAAAAGGGCATCACACCCACCCAAACCAGTTCCAAATTCTAAGCAGAGGTTACACCTTCTTCATATGGATTTGTGTGGTCCAATGAGAATCGCTAGCATAAATGGAAAGCGATATGTTCTGGTAATTGTGGACGACTACTCCCGTTACACTTGGGTAGTCTTTCTACGATCAAAAGATGAAGCACCAGAGGAGATTAAAACCTTTCTCAAGAGAATTACCGTTCTACTTCAAGCCCCTGTTATTATTGTAAGAACCGACAACGGCACAGAATTCAAGAACCAAGTGCTTCAAGAATACTTTAAAAGTGTTGGCATCTCTCACCAAGCATCTTCTGTCCGTACCCCTCAACAAAACGGAGTCGTGGAACGAAGAAACCGCACGCTAGTGGAGGCTGCTAGAACCATGTTGATCTTTTCTCGTGCACCGTTATTCTTATGGGCTGAAGCAATTGCTACTGCGTGCTACACTCAAAACCGCTCCATCATTCACCGTCGATTTGACAAAACACCATACGAGCTTATTAACGGCAGAAAACCGGATATCTCCTTTCTTCATGTATTTGGGGCTCTCTGTTATCCAAAGAATGATCGTGAAGATATCGGGAAGCTTGGTGCAAAAGGTGATATTGGCTTTTTCATTGGTTATTCTGCTAATTCCTGTGCTTACAGAAAAATCATGGAGACCATGAACGTGACATTTGATGAGCTTTCAGCGATGGCTTTTGAACAAAGCAGTTTAAAACTCGGCTTCAAAGCTTGACTTCTGGACAAATCAGTTCAGGACTCGATCTCCCTTATGCTCCGTCAACAATAACAACTCAACCCAGAACTCCACAACAAAATGGAGTTGCTGAAAGAATGAACAGGACCCTAATTGAGGCTGCTAGAACTATGCTAGCAAACTCACTCTTACCAACTGCTTTTTGGGCAGAAGCAGTCAGTACTGCTTGCTATAATTTTAATAGGGTAAGAGTGACTAAACCTCAAAACAAAACTCCTTATGAGCTTTTGTTTGGCCACAAACCAATTATCAACTACATAAGACCTTTTGGGTGTCATGTTACAATTTTAAATACTCTTAGTGTACTTGGCAAGTTTGATGGAAAATCTGATGAGGGTTTCTTAGTTGGTTACTCTCTAAATAGCAAAGCCTATATGGTTTATAATTTAGTAACCAAAAGAGTATAAGTAAATCTGCATGTTAATTTTCTTAAAGATAAACCCAATGTCAAAGGAGTAGGGTATAGATGGATGTTTGATATTGATTATCTTACTGATTCTATGAACTATATTCCTGTATCTTTGGAGAATCAAGCTAACCCACATGCAGGTGCTTCAGAAGTAACTAACAGTGCATGTACTTCACAAACTCCAAGTTTTAATGCCTCTGAGGAAAAAGATGAGGACGTAGAGCTTATTGTTGTACCTTCAACTATGAGGAATACTGAAGAAAAAGCTTAATCAAGGAAATCTTCCATAAATTCAAAGAAAGAAGAGATCTTGACAAAACTTCAACAAGATAAGAAGGCTTCTTCTACTGACACTTCAGAAGATAATCCTAAGATTCTAGCTTTTAGAAGAGAGTTGGAAGAACTTGCTCTAAAGCATTTAGGAAAAGTATCTGAAACAAAACCTCTTACCGTACTCCTTCAATTTAATACAGGTATTGGAGCCAGTTAATACTGGTATTTTAATCCTGATGATTCACCCCTATGCCAGAGCTCGAAATCTTTCACAAGTCTGAGATAGAATTTTTGATGAGGCATCTTAAATGAGAATATGGCGGATAACAGATTTCAACAGCCTAACCTACAATAAATTAAAGTCAGTCCTACTTTCCTACACTAAGAATTCACAAAATTCCTCGAAAAGTCCAAATCTGGAGATCCTAAGTCGCTTTGCAGAAACAGAAGCAAAGTGCAACAAAAATCAGAGCTCGTGCACTTTTTCAGCTTTATTCAAAGCAGCAAGAATAACACAAAGATCAACAACAATATGATTTATTTGCCTGTTTTCTATCTCAGGAGGAACCTAAAAAGATTTCTGAAGCTCTACAAGATGACAGTTGGGTTCAAGTCATGTAAGAGGAGTTGTTACAGTTTAAGCTACAACAAGTATGGGTGCTTGTAGATCTACCTCACGGAATGAAGGTGATTGGTACTAAATGGGTCTACAAAAATAAAAGAGATGAAAGAGGAGTGGTTGTGAGAAATAAGGCAAGATTGGTGCCCAAGGGTACACGCAGTAAAAAAAAAAAAAAAAAAAAGAAAAAAAGGGAAAATAAGAAAAAAAGAAAGGGAAGGAATTGACTATGATGTGGTTTTTGCTCCTTGGCAAGAATAGAACTATCAGGTATATTTTAGCCTTACCACCATTTATGGGGTTCATAGTATACCAAATAGATGTAAAAAGTGCCTTTCTGTATGGCACTATAGATGAAGAAGTTTATGTCTCACAACCTCCTGGCTTTGTTGATCCTGATCACCCTAAGAAAGTTTATAAGGTGGTCAAAGCTTTGTATGGATTGCATCAAGCTCCTAGAGCTTGGTATGCTACTCTATCAACATTCCTAGAGAAGCATGGATACAAGAGGGGTACAATTGACAAGACTTTATTTATTAAAAGGGACAAGAAGGATATCATGCTGGTTCAAGTGTATGTTGATGATACATTTTGATCTACCAAAAATGTCTTGGTGTGAATGTAGTTGAAGCCTTGATGAAAAGCAGATTTCAGATGAGTTCTATGGGAGAACTCACATTTTTCTTAGGGTTACAAGGCATGAACCTTCATATCTCAGGATAAGTATGTAGCTGAGATACTCAAGAAATTTGATCTTGTAAATGTGAAAACTGCAATAACTCCCATGGAGACCAAAGTGGCATTGACAAAAGATGAGGAAGCTGTTGATGTGGATGTGCACTTATACAGATCCATGATAGGTTCTCTCATGTACTTAACCTTCCTCTAACCTGATATAATGTAGGCCAGTATGTGTTTGCTCTCGTTTTCAGGTCACTCCCAGACTTCACATCTTAATGTTGTGAAGATGAATCTATAAGTACCTAAGGGCAAACCAAAATTGGTCATAATGTATCCTAGAGAAGTCACCTTTTGACCTAAAATCATTCTAGACATGAAGGTTTGAGTGGATCTGGTTAAAGGTGGGTCCAACCTTGACAGGAAATCCACAACAGGTGGTTGTCAATTTCTTGGACAAAGACTTATCTCATGGCAATGCAAGAAACAGACCATAGTGGCTACTTCTACAACTGAAGCTGAATATGTAGCTGCTGCAAATTGTTGTGGACAAGTATTGTGGGTTCAAAATCAACTACTGGACTATGGTTTCAATTTCATGAATACCAAAATCCACATTGATAATGAAAGCACAATCTGCATTGTGAAGAACCCAGTGTATCATTCCAAGACAAAGCACATAGAGATACGCCACCATTTTATAAGAGATTGTTATGAGAAGAAGCTCATTAGTGTGGAGAAAATTCACACAGACTTAAATGTAGCTGACTTTGACTAAACCTTTTTGATGGACCACGGTTTTAATTACTTATGGTTAGTGATTAGGATGATAACACATGGGCTTACTTTTAAGGGGAGGCTAAATTGTATAGTGTGTATACTTCTGGTAGTTAGTTTAACTAAAATCTGGCTTAAGTAGTATTAATACTGGTAGTTAATAGTATTAATTCTGGTAGTTAATAGTATTAATTCTGGTAGTTAATAGTATTAATTCTGGTAGTTAGTAGTATTAATTCGGGTAGTTAGTTTAAGTTAATTCTGTCTATACAAACTCTTGCAGCATGTTTTTCTTTGTTTTAGTCTAATTCTTGCAGGAATAGCATGGATTTGCAGATGTAAGACAGGTGTGATAAGTAAAAACTTAATTCTGGTTGAAAAAGAGTTAATTCGGGTTGTATCAAAATTAATTCTGGTTGACCAAAGTTAAGTCTGGTAGTGTAAATTTTAATACTAGTAGGTTATTGTTAAGTGCCTGTTGCCAAATTGACTTTCTTCTGCTTTAACACTGTTCAAATGTTACCGTTACAGATTTTTACGGCGCTATTGTCGTTCACAGAGAAGCTATATATAGATAAAGTTTGATTTCTCTTTCATACTTATCTGTTTATTGCTATCTCCTTTTCGCAAAGTAAAAATCTTCCTTATTTTTATAAAGAATACAGTCAATTGTCTTGTTACCAGCATCTACAACCTCTCTCGTAACTAAACCCAGTAAACTTTCAGTTCAAGTCACTACCTTTTATTACTACTTTCGATTCATGGCTCAATTAAAATACTGCGACAAACACAATCAAGTGGGGTTCTTGCGCAAGCCTGATGAAAGTGCAGGGTTTGCAGAGATAGTGGATTTTCTACGAGGTTCCAACCTCAGGTATGCTTTATCTACTAATCCAACTATCTATGATTCCCTAGTCAAACAGTTTTGGCAGACTGCTACTGCCAACACTATTGCTGATGGGACTCTAGAGTTACATGCAACTATTGATACCACTGAGTATACAATCACTGAGGCATCTATTAGAGATAAGCTTCACTTAGCAGATGCTTCAGGGATTACAATGTTGCCAAATAATGAGATTTTTAAAGGGATGGGGCAAATGGGGTATCCTGCTGACGAATCTTTTACCTTCTGGAAAAGCTTTTTCACACCCCAATGGAGATTTTTAGTCCACCATCTTTTGCATTGTATATGGGCCTCCCTTAAAAGTGGTGGATGGATCAATTTGGATAGCAATATGCTGACTGTCTTTGATTTGTCTTTCCACTGGCAGAGTTTATAATTTTTCAAAACTAATTTTTGATGGCATGGTGACAAACTTAAAAAGCAAGACAAAGTTTTTGATGTATCCTCGTTTTCTGCAATTAATTTTGGGCATCCAAACGGAAAACAAACACCCTTATCTAGCTGTGACCCTGACCAAAAAGATTTTTGGGAATATGAAAAGGGGTTTTAGAGGGGTACCAAGACCTTTGTTGCCTGCTATGCTGCTTGTTACTAATCCAAATGCAGGTCAAGCACATCCTGATGTGGCTCCATCTCAACCATCATCATCCACTATTCCAGTACCATCTCCATCTTCACCACCAGTACAATCTCCACCACCTATACCTACTCCTATCCCTGCATCTACACCTACACCTATCCCTGAAACTGACCCTGAACCTATGGAGCACACTTTTGAGGAACCATCTCCTGCACACCAACACTTCTCACCCCCACAAGAGCATGTCCAAGGACAGATGACTTTGGATGATTTGCTTCAAGTAGTTCCTCAATTAATGACAAGAGTTGATGGTTTGGAAAAGGATCTCAAGCAAACCAAGCTGACAATGGGGAGTGCTATTGTGAAGTTGGTCAAGAAGGTGAAGAAGCTGGAAGGTATTTTGAAGAGGAAAAATGTGGTCTTCTCAGACTCTGAAGAGGAAGAACCTGAGGATCAGGGGAGGAAAAGTCAAGATGATCCTCTAGTTTCTTTGGTACAAGGGCTGGTTACTCCTTCTAAGACTACTGTCAACACTTCAGGGGAGGAACAAGTTGAAGACATAAGCCCTAATACATTAGAAGCAGCTAAAACTCTCTCCAGGGTTGCCTCTCAAAAGCCAAAGTCCATAGATAAGAGAAGGAAAGAGACAAAGGGAAAGAAGGTTGTTACAAGCTTGGATTTTTAAGAAGAAGTTAATACTGGTGCTGAAGGAGTTAATACTGCTGAAGGAGTTAATACTGGCAGTATTAAAGTTAGTACTGTTAGTGGGCAAGTTAGTACTGACAGCATTAACAAGTCTATTCCTTCACCTGATAAAGGCCAAAGAGAAGGAAAAGCTCCTATGATCATTGAAGAAGCTCCTAAGAAGACTAAGGAACAAATTCTACAGGAGGAAGCTAGTCTTGCTGAAGCTATCAGATTGGATACTTTGGAGAAAGAAGAAGAGGCTAAACAAGTACACTTGGATTCTCTCTTAGCACAAAGAATTGCAGAAGAAGAAGAATTAAATGAGCAACAAAAGAAAAGAAGAGCTCAAGTTCAATTTGAAGCTCAGCATTACACAGATGAAGATTGGGATCTCATTAGAGCAAAGATTGAAGCTAATGCAGAGTTGTCAAAGAGTGTGCTAGGAAGTGACTTACAAGGAGAAGACTTTGCAAAGAAGATGGTTGATCTAGTGAATCAAAGGAAGAAACATTTTGCAGAAGAAAGAGCAAGAGCCAAAAGAAATAAGCCCATGACCCAATCACAGCTGAGAACATATATGATGAATTACTTGAAGAATCAGGGGACATGGAAGCTATCTCAGCTGAAGAATTTAAGTTTTGAAGAAGTAAAAGAAGAATTTGATAAGCTGGTGAAGCAGGTTGAATCTTTTGCACCAATAAACTTTGAAGCTACTAAAGATAGTCTGAAAAGATTTGGTGAAGAACTCCAAACAAAGACTTCAAAAAGACTAAAGAGTGATGAAGCAAAAGATGATGAGCCAACCAAGAAGACTGGAAAGAGGAGAAAACAGATGGCAAGGAAAGGATTAC
Organism: Tanacetum coccineum; assembly: GCA_026074375.1. NCBI lineage: Eukaryota > Viridiplantae > Streptophyta > Magnoliopsida > Asterales > Asteraceae > Tanacetum > Tanacetum coccineum. Next base: position 19,112 of record BQNB010055733.1, read on the forward strand.
ATACAGACCTTGATAAGGATGATTCTGAAGATTCAGATGAAGCTAGTGAACAAGATGATTCTGCTTCAGGTACTAAAATTCCTATTAATCCTGTTCCTGTAGCTATGAAATCACCTAGTATAGCTACTTATAAGATCATCAAGCAAGGAGAGAGAGGTGTGTACCAAATTATTAGGGAAGATGGAACTGATATAGTGTACATAAATTTTGGAGCTATGCTGAAGGATATAACTAGGGATGATCTTACTGAATTATATAGGATTGTCATGAATAGATATGGTATGAATGGACCAGAGGATGAGCTTGAGAAGGTGCTTTGGGGATATTTAAAGAATATGTTTGAGGAACCCCTTAGAACAGATCCTATTTGGAGTTTATTAGGTCAACAAAGGATCATAAGTTGGAGATATTATGATACTTGCAGAGTACACTGTTTGAACTTGGAGTCAATGGATATATATATGCTAATTGAAAGACAATATCCTTTATCTGCTGAGGTATGCAAAGCTATGCTAGATAAGAAACTTCAAGGAGGAAAACCAGATGAGGATTGCTACAAACTGTTGAAATGGATGGAAAAGCAAGCTGGCATTAGGAAGTAGCATAGGTTGATGAGTTAGAAATCTAGGATGGAAATGAGAAGAATAACACTTGGTGGAGGTGCTATGCACTAACACAACAAATGGTTATCAGTCCACCATGTCTAACAGACATAAGGATTGGCTAGTCCAGGAGCAAACGGCTCTTGGTAAAGACTTCTCAAATCCATTAATGGCTGACAATTTGCAAAATTGTATGGTTATCAACTCACCATATCTGGTTAGTAAAGAGTTGGCTAGCCTACAAGTTTATGGTTTGTGGTAAAGGCTGTAAAAAAATCATAACTGGTCCATGAGGTTATGGTTCACGGTAAAGGCAAATTGTAAATCCATATTAGATGGTTGACACTTTACTAAAAAGTGGATGGTACATCAACTCACCAAGTTTCATGTACAAAGAGTTGATATGGTAATCAATCCACCATGGAATTTACCTTTTCTAGGTGCCAAAGGATTGACTAGCCCTGAGCAAATGGCTACAGGTAAAGGCATATCAAATCCGTTTATGGCTATAATGGTTTGCCAAAATCCATATGGTATTTCAACTCACCAATGTTTCATGTACTGAGAGTTGAAATGGTTTTTAGTCGACCATGGACATGCACCTTTCTGGTGGCCAAAGGACTGACTACTCCAGAGTAAATGGCTAACTGGTAAAGAGACATCAAATCCATTTAAAGTTTCAATGATTCACCTCTCACAGGAGTTAACACACCTGGAAGTGATGAGAATAGTCTGAAACCATAAGATTTGATGTACATATAGTCAATGTTGCTGATATGAAGGGATGCTGAAAAGCTTTGAAGAATAGTTGCTGCAGAGATAAAAAAGAGATGATTTGAAGAATTGCAGATCAAGAATAATTAGAAGAGTTTTATTTACAACATCCTCGGGAAGCTCAAATTGAAGACATTTGAAGAAACTTGAAGTTCACAAGTGAAGATCAAGTTAGGGGAGGATTGTAGGGAAATAGATTGTAAAAGACTTAATACTGGTAGTATAACAGTTAAGTCTGGTAGTATTAGTTAGTTCTGGCAGTACTAAGTTAAGTCTGGCAGTACTAAAGTTAGTACTGGTAGAATAGCAGTACTATAGTTAGTACTGGTTGTATTTAGTTAAGTCTGTTTATATAACAAAATAGTAATAGTTATCTTAGAGATATCTTATGAGATATCTTAGGAAAGGATATGTATTATCTTTTCACACGTTTGTAAAGCCCATTAGGGTTTCCTTGGTGTATAAAAGGAACCCTACGGCATAGAGTTTGATATACAGATCTAATAGAAGCATTGAAGCTTAATAAAATTCAATAGCAAATTTAGTATCATTATTCTTCTTAATTCTTGTGTTAAGATTCCGCATTAACACTTGATATTCATAGTCAGTGTCTCTTACATAGTTAATTTGAATTTATTCAAGTTAGCTATTATCTTACAAAGGCTATTTAGATCAAAGACCAGGGACCTATAATTCTTACACTTCACATGTTGACATTTGGACCACTTGAGCACTAGGGAATTCAAATGAACCTTGGAGCCAAAGTAGTAAGCCATTTGAGCTCAACTTGGAGCCAAAGGCAAATTTTTTGTTCTTTTCCCCCTCCTTTGACCCTATTTAGCCAAACCCCTCAACACATACACTCTTGGTGTGTTTGAGTCACTTGTGACCCTAAAATCCTAACCCTTATCCTATAAATACCCACTTATAAACACATACATCTCTTTTAGTTCATTTCATTAGGCAAAAATAGTTTTCTTCCTCTTATTTGCTTCTCCTAGCCCACGACACACATAAACACACACACACAAAATTCATACTTTTAATTTCTACCAAGACTCGCACATCCTAAACTTCATTTTATCAAGATCCAAGGTTATTCCAAGAAGGTTTTCATTTGATCTCAAAGTTATTTCAAGGGTTTATAAGTTAGAGTTTAGTTTTATATTTGGGTTTTTACAAGATCTACTCTTCTTCTTTCAAGATCTTTTGTTTTCCATCTTGTTCACCTTTTGTAAGTAAACCCTAACCTTCTTCTTTTGATTTCCTTATGTTCTTGCATTTCCTTATCTTCTTTTGATTTTTAAAGCTTATAAAGCAAGTTTTTATAAAGAATAAAGATGTTCGTATTTTTATGAACTCATATTGTAGCCTTGGCGAGATTGAGTGTTCTTGTGTGTTGCAACACAGATGGTGATGGGATTCAGAATAGAGTAAGTGTGGTTTTGTTGGTTGGTTTAGTAGTGAATGGGTTTAGGTTAGATTAGACACTATTGTGAAGTTTGGTTGGATTTTTGGAGGCGGTTGCGAAAAGGGTGCTTGCTGATCCAAATTTGTAATGAGGTTTTAGGTCACTTAAATATGTTTTCATTAGCCGAGCAGGTAGTTTTTGGATTGCTTATTTTGAATGGATAGATTTTCATATATCGAACACTAAAAACGGACTTAAAACGACCGAGTTATGGCGAAATGAAACTTGAAACATTTTTCGGCAAAATAACTAAATAGGGTGTTGATTGAAATATGAAAATGGGTTTTCGGACACTTTCGGGATGTTTTGAGCTTTTAAAATGTTGGCGAAACACTTAGTAAAATTAATATATTAAGTAGGAACTTTTAAAAATGTCACGAATGTAATGTTAGATCTCTAAAACGGAAAACAGTTAAAATAGAAACTTTTGGTATTATAAGCGAGACGGACTTAGATAGTAGGCGTTTAGGTTTCACTAGTGCGTTTAATGTAAATGGAATCATCGTATATTAGGGGATGGTATTAACGTCCTGAAACTTAGAAATTTCCTAAAATATAAACTTTTCAAAAATAGTAACTTTTCGAAATTGGAAACTTTTCATAAATCATATCGTAACGTAACTATAAACCATGTGCTTTCGTAATGACACATTTTTACTAACTAAACTAAAGCACAAACACATATGGATGTCTATTTACTTTAAACGTCTTATTTGACATTTCGTATTATTTTCTCGTTTATGAAGCGCGTCTTTTAATTAGGTCGCGGTTAGAGTCGTTCGATATCGTTCTTATCTCCGTTGAATTATTTGTTCAACATTTGCTTAAGTAGAGTTCATAGCCCCACCTTTACTCATTTTGATTAAATGTTTTATAACTTGGGGTGAGAAACATTGCTTGTTTTTAAAACTGGACACAAGTACTATACGTGAGAACTTTCCTGTTTACGTGTTGCCTAAGTAGCGTTTAGACCACTATTTCCCGAATTATCATTAACTGTTAATCACCTTTAACCGACTGGCTGGTTAAGTGAGTTCGAGTGAATAAATAGATCTATTAGGACTAATTATCCCTATCCGGGTAAGAAGCACTTAATAGTTCGAGTTTGCCAAGAACTAATGGATATATGTCATGTTGAAACTGGTTAGGTGGTCTTTGGTCGGACACCTAAAGGGCAAGCCTTATAAAGCAGTATACATGCTATCTTTCAGTATTAGTTTCGGTGTCATGATCTTAGTGCAACATGAATACCTTTTTATGTCAAGTTGTATCTGTTACGTTTGAACTAAACCTATGAATTCACCAACTTTATGTTGACGTTTTAAGCATGTTTCGGTGTTTAGCTCTGGACTTCTCTGATGTACTATGTGGAGTCTACGTGCAATATGATATCATCTTTTAAGACTTTATTATCATTCATACTCGTTGTCTTTTGAAAACTTAATTATGCTTTCGCAATGTTTTAAATCTCATTTCAAATCTTGTAAGACTTATCCATTTTTAATGAATACAACAAGTTATGATTTTCAAAACGTCCATTAGTGGTCGTTCTTTGTACTTTGTATGATGAATAGTATGACGTCACACCCCCAGACACGTATTCCGTCCAGGCCCTATTTGGGGGTGTGACATTAGTCACCTTAAATCAATTTCATTATAAAAGACAATCCTAACCACCTACTAGGAAAATCAAGTAGTGGGCTAAAGTATTGTAATTTTCTTGCCATTAGATGTTATTTGTGAGTGCATAGTAAATGTTAGTCTTTGGCGTCACCGTGGTTGGGACCTCTGCGCGTGTCCCTTTGTTTGCTGGTGATTAGTTTGCTGATGTTGCACACTTAGTGGAGTCATACGTGTAGTGACACATATATGTAACATTACAAAAGCCGCTCGGTATAGGTAATGGTGCATAGGTAATAAAAATAGATAATGTGTAGCGATAGCTAATACTTACCGAAGTTGGAGTGTGTTGAGTGCATCTCATCTGTGCAATTTGTTATTCTTGTAGTATCAACACCGGTTGGCACATGATTTTACCCCAGGTTTATCACCCACATATGAGATTCTTGGCTGGTGGGAACAACAACGGGAGTAATCCCTTTTGGTATTAAGGATTGCTGATATTCATAGGAAGATGATTCATTTTGGTTGCTGCCGAATGCGTTACATATACAGGCGGATGAACAATGAATAACAAAACAAATGAAGTGGATTAAAGCTAACTCAATGTATACCAACTTACGTGCTGACATATGGTCGTGGATGTGATTCATCTGGGAACTCGCATGCTTTATTGATGGCTCTAGAGCAACATCATTCTGAAAAGGTTCTTTTCCATAAAGATGGCTCGATGTACAATCAAGTGTAGTAGAAGTTCCCGTATTTGGTTTCTTAGGAGCAGCCATCGTATTCGTCGCACGCCAAGTCACTGGAAAAATCTAAAACACATGATTACACATCATTTCGCAAAACATTTTGATCGCTTCAATGGAACTTAAGACAAATCCTCCACCTGAATAGAACACATCTAAACACATAAGCAAGACAATTCAAATACCCCTAAAGCGTCAACATTTTTTGATAAATTATCAAACAAAATAAAGTGATTATAGAAATCACCCAAACATCCCTAATTCAAACTAATAAACACAAACTGAACAACATACCATTGATATGAACCTGACTCTGCCTTCTTTAGCTTTGTTTAAACCCTTTTTGTTGGTTTGTGATCATGTCATACAGATATTTAAACAGCTGGAAATACATGAGCCTACGAGGTCACACACGTTTACACTTATATATTATTCTATTGATATTTATAATAATATATTTGTATATTTATTATTTATATTAATATATGAATCAACGATGGAACACTAACAGCCGTTAATTAGTTCGTTAGAATAATTAACAAATAAGGCTTTTTAATTAATGGATAATTAAATGTAATTATCCATAAATACAGGAAAAGTCAAAAAGTCAACACCAAGGGGTGTTGGTGTGGGGTTTGACCGACTTAAAGCCCAAGGGGTGATGGGTTGGGTTTTGAGCTATCTTTTTCTCCAAGATATGTATTTTAGGAAAACCCTAAATACATTTACTATATAAGGAGGACCCTAGAGCTCATAAGCTTCATCCCTCTCTTCTCTTTTCCTCCTTGGTCGACGAAAACAAACACCCCACTTTAGGGTTCTTTTGTGTTTTGTTATTATTGGTGTTCACTTGATCATTGGTTGAAGAACTAGCATTCGGGTGGTATTGCTCAACGTGTAGTGTGGATATACGTAGAGGTTACTTATCTTAGTAACTCGTAGTGGTATTTGATTTGCACGTTATCACATACGTGCGTGTACTCGAAATGTCTTCGATTCGTTACTAGCTTGTTTGCTAAAGGCATGTTTACTTGTTTATGTTTTATGTTAATTATGTATGCTATATGCGATCTATATCCACTGCGTAGCTCGTTTAATATTAAAGTAATATTAGGATTTTAGACCACGATTTCCATCAGTGACATCTTGAGCCATCTCATATAGCATAGTAATTACATAAAAAAACATAAAAATATGTAAAACTATGTCGCATATATGCAATTATTTTCTTGCCTTTTATGTGAAAATATTTTAGGAAATTATTTAAAAAAATAATACTTGCCTTAATTATGTCACATAAATAAGGAAATAAAATATGGACATATTTTACATGATATCTAATTCGTTCATTATGTGGTTATTTGCGTTTTAGATTTAATATATATTGTCGCTTATTTATCTTGTTATAAATTGTCAACCATGACTTACATGCATGTAAACCATGGTTATGAAGCTTAATATATACTATATGCATGCGTAGTCTAACGGTATGCATGAGATCATTAGGTGAATTAATTAATTAATCGCTAAAGTAGGGAAGACCTTCGTTAAATTACACGCTTTAATTGCGTAATTGATTCTTGTTAAGTATGATTAAATTTGGAAAATATGGTTTGCATGTTTATAAATGGCGTTTTTATAATTATGCAAAAATTGATTTTCAAAATTAATACGGACTAAAAGTACATAATCAAAATTCTTATTGTATGTATATTTGATACATGCACTTTGCTAAATCATGAACTATAGACGTAAATTTGTATTTTTTTTTGCAAACGTTCTATAACACATGGGTTTAGTGGTTTCCGTAAGGGAACCTGTGACGGAACAACGCAAAAATAAACAAATTTTACATAAACAGTTTTAACAATATTTCAAGTAAGTCAAAATCGTTACTAGGGTTTGATTAATTCTCGAGGGGAATTAACCTTATCCGTGGTAAGATCACTTAAAATTAGAAATATTGTAAAAAGGTGACCCTAATTTTATAAATGGCATGTGATTTATAAAATGTAGAGATTTCTATGTATAGAAAGGTTAAAACAAATATGGAAAGGTTTTAAAAAATAACTGGTGTTATAAAGTTATATGCATGCTTCCTTATACACAAAATTTTGGTAACATTATTTTATCAAACTCTACCCTTAAAATTAAGTCATTTGACATCCAAGTATGAAATCACTTGAGTTGTATTTTTACTCTAAAACAGTTTTAGGTAAATTTACAAACAAGGTAATATAACAATCGTATGGGCCAGACTTGAGACTGTAAAATTACTGATTTAGTATTGGACGACTTATATCGAGTATTGTTGTTCTGAACTTTGACCCGAGGCATAAGATGGGGTTAAACATGCTACTTGACATTATAATTCTGGATTATAATGCCTTGTGCCCCATATAGCTAAGAGTTGCTCAACGTGGCAATTATCACACGTTGATTACCTTTTTAGTTTACCATTTCTAGTAGATCAACTGCATTAATGATAGAACGTCAAGTTGGATCTTAGACTCTTGATAAAATTAACTATTTATTCTTTTATAAACATGAGTAGTTAACTTTATAAGAGATTATTATCAAAAATACTAATATTTTTTGAACTTTTAATTGTTTTGTAGATGGCTGCTACTGCCCAAAAGACAAACAATACGACTATCAGGTCAATTCTCCTAGAGGAGAAACTTACTGGCTCAAATCTCACAAACTGGTATCAAAATATTAGGATTGTTCTCAGGTACAAGAAAAAGATGAAGTTTGTGGAACAATCTGTCAATCTTGAGTAAGAGGGTGCATGTCTTATGCTGTTAAGTATGTCTCCAAACTTACAAAGAACTTTGGAGAAATACAATGCATATGACATGTTGAAAGAACTAAAAACTATGTTCGAAGTGCAAGCAAAATAGGAATTGTTTAAAAAAGTCAAAGCATTCCACGCTTGTAAACAGGAGCAAGGTCTGTCAGTAAGCTCCTATCTTTTAAAGATGAAGAGCTACTTGGACACACTGGAACTCCTAGGCTATGCAATACCAAATAAACTTGGTGTGATTCTGATTTTGAATTCTCTCAACAAGGACTATGATCAGTTCGTTCAGAACTATAATATGCATAACATAGGGAAGACGATAGCTGAATTGCATGCTATGCTAAAACTCCATGAGAAAGGTATTCTAAAGAAGGTTGAAACTCCCGTTGTGTTAGCTATACTGGAGGGTAATATCCAGAAGGACAGGAAAAAACTGCAAGGGGCAAAGGGTAAGGACAAGGGAAAGAAGAAGCTTGCTTATGCTCCCAAACCCAAGGTCCCACCGCCGCCTAAGAGAGAACATTCGTTAAAGGACTCTATCTGCCACCACTGCAAGGAGGTGGGTCATTGGAAAAGGAATTATCCATCTTACTAAGTTGAGTTGAAGAAGAGAAAGAGTGATAACATTGCTAGTACTTCAGGTATCTTCACTATAGAACTCTATGCTTTTCCTAAAAAGACTTAGGTATATGATACAGGTTGTGGTACTTATAATTATAATACCTCACAAGGTCTTAGAGAAAGCAGGAAGTTGAAACATTGAGCTTTAAGTCTGTACGTGGAAAATGGAATGCGTGCAACCGTTAAAGCTATTGGAAGTTTTGATTTAATTCTTCCTAGTGGTTTAATAATTTTATTAGACAACTGTCATTTAGCACCTTCTATTACTAGGGGTGTTGTTTCAATTTCCCGTTTGGTTAATAACGGTTATATACATACATTTACGCATTATGGTATTTCTGTTTCAAAAGATAATGTATTTTATTTTAATACAATTCCACAGGATGGTATTTATGAAATAGATATGCATAATCTTTATCCAAATGTTAGTTCTATGTTTAATGTTAGCAACAAAAGAGTCAAGTATTCATTGGACTCTTCTTATCTCTGGCATTGTCGTCTTGGTCATATAAATAAGAAATGCATGGACAAGCTTCAGCATAATGGGGTCTTACAACTCACTCACGTTGAATCACTTGAGAAATACAAGTCTTGTATATTTGGGAAGATGGCGCTTAAGTCTTTTTCACATCAAGTGAAAAGAGCAAAGGACCCATTAGGACTTATACACACTGATGTATGTGGCCCTTTTAGGACTATGTCAAGAAAGGGTGCTAGTTATTTCATTACCTTTACAAATAATTTTAGCCGTTATGGTTATGTTTACCTGATGAAACATAAGCATGAGGTATTTGAAACATTTAAGGTTTTTCAGAATGAAGTAGAAAATCAACTTGGTAAAAAGATTAAGGTTATTCAATCAGATTGCGGTGGCGAATACTTGAGTCATGAGTTTGTTAATCACATGAAAAGTTATGGTATTGTATCACAGCTTACTCCACCTTATACACCACAACACAACAGGGTGTCTGAGAGGAGGAATCAAACTTTACTTGATATGGTTCGATCCATGATGAATCTAACAAATCTGCCAAAATCCTTTTGGGGATATGCTCTCGAGTCTGCTGTTCGCATTCTCAATATGGTTCCAACTAAGAAGGTTGAAAGGACACCTTATGAAATATGGCATGAGAAAGCTCCCAAGTTGTCCTACTTAAGGGTTTAGGGTTGTGAGGCACTTGTGAAACGAGACACACCTGACAAGCTTTATCCTAAATCCATTAAGTGTATCTTTGTAGGATACCCAAAGGAAACGATATGTTACTACTTTTATTATCCACTTGAGAACAAGATTTTTGTTGCTAGGAATGCTGAGTTCTTTAAGAATAATCTCATGGTACAATAAGCGAGTGGGAGTCATGGACCACTCAAATCAAGTGGGAGTGATGAAGGACTTGAATTAATTTAAGAAGAAGATACACAACCTTCTAAAAATACTAGCGAAGACCATAATGAGGTCGCACCTATTGTAGTCGAGCCCCAAAATGTTGAAATTCCTATTTGTAGATCCGCAAGGATACCTCAAGAACCAAATAGATATGGTTTCTATGTTGATGTTGAAGAATATGAATTAGGAGATCTTGATGAACCTCCTAATTATAAAGCTGCATTATCAGATCCTAAGTTTGACAAATGGCTTGAAGTTTGGCAGTGAGATCCGTCATTCTTCAACATGTTACCTGCTTTGACCAGCTACCCGACTTTCTCGTTTTGGCTACTTACGCATTAATTTATCAAAGATAACAACTTATACCTAATAAATACATAAAAATAGTAGCTTATATGTTAAGAAAATATTATTGACATGACACAGAAAATGAGAGGAAATATATGAATAGAAAAAGATCCAACCATACCATAAGCTCTTGACCATCAATACTCAATTTACTCAGCAGCCATAAAGCACATAATACTCCTTCCACGGATTCAAATTTGCAAACCCCAAAGCCCTTCAATGCTCCTGTAGTGGGATCTGGAACACACTTCTAACTTTTAACAGGCCCACAAAGCTACGATAGACATTCAGAGTGTAAGCCCATGCAAATTAAACCTGTTTCCAAAACAACAAATAGAATAGAAGGCAACAAACTTACTTAAAAAGAGAGAGCATGAAATCATTATCTACCGTTGATGCTATCTTGCCAACATAGATTGTTGTCATTGACTTTTTAACAAGAGCTATGTTTAGATTCACAGATGGCCAAATAATCATTGGTCCCCACATAGGCATCATTAGAGGACGTAAAGCTGGAATGACTCCCCCTAGTCTAAATGTTCGTTGAGGATATCCAGGTCGAATCATTTATGGGTAAGGAGAGGGATACCGAATAGACCCTGCATAAAAAAGACAAAAATACTAGGCCAACTTGTTAGAGCGAGTCCAGAAAATGAATACATGTCCTAATAGTCTTCGATTTAACACTTTAAGCATATATAGATCATGTTAATTAACAAAACTTAATCAATAGTGTTTACTAAAATATTACAAGCAAATAGAGATGGCAGCTAGGCACACCAACTGAATTAATAACATGAATTGAAATAAGGACAATAATACAGGAATTCATAGATCATGGATGTACAAAGCTGCTTACCTCATGCATCCTAAAAAGTAGTGCCCACAAAAAAATATCCCATGCACCAATAGGAACAGTTGGATTTAGTAACAAGAGACTCCTAACGTCTCACAAACACCAATACAAATGATGATAGGACATTCTAATTTTTTTACCAAAGTTTTATATTGTAAACTATTATAGATCCATATGCAAGGAATAGAAACCAAATAGTGTAGTTGAAAGGATTATGATACCTTGGCATGTAAAGGGAAAAAAGCACTCAGTTGCGAGCATGTTCTACTGACGACAAATCACGATTCGAGAACCCATTAAAGGGAAAGTATATTACAAATAAAATCTTACTAACAATGAACATGGCCGTTGCAAATGGTCTAGCATGAAAAGTAAATTGGACTTTCATGACGTGTAATTACTAAAACTCAAGGGGTCCTTTTGGATCATAAGAAAGCATATTTTTCAGCTAAATGTTTGATTGGAGGGAAATAATCGGTAAATAAATGGAATGCATGTAGTAATGGAATGAAGAACCATGTTTAGTTTGAGTTTTGATGCATTATGAATGGAATGAAATACATATAGGAAACGACTTGTATAACTTCCTTTCTAATTGTCTTTTGGTACCCATAATTTAAATTTCTTAAATCTAGTCTCTTTGTTACTGTGAAAACCAAATCAATTCTCATAACAATTTATTATTCTCCTAATTTCTTACAGAAGAAGCTATGAAAGTTGAAAGTATGTATATTTCATATTGAAATGATAGTATAGTTAAAAAAGAACATTTCTTTTCCTCTAAGAAAAGCAAAATCGAAACATTTTCTCCTTAGATTATGCAAATCTAGATAACAAGGCAACAAGATATGAAAATGCTACGAAGGCATGTGAAAGAGCAAAGCTAGGCAAAATACTATCAAGTATTTTTCATTCCGCCACAATGGTCCTTTCCATTCCTAATTTCATTAGTTGATACCAAACACTACCTAAAGTTATGTGTAAAATGATAATAAATAAAGCCGGGTAAAATGTTTGCATACCAAAAATTCGTGCGTGCAATGGTCTCTAAGCAATATGAAAAAGATAACGAGATCCTTCCAAACTTTTTCACCACGACAAAACTGTACGAGAAAACATCTTGTCATCGCTACCCTAAACTTCTGTGACGTTATATTACTACAATTCAGACGGTCCTTTTAATTCATACAAAAACACATTCTTTTCCACTAAGATTTTTCTATTTGTTAATGAAAATGAATAAAGCTAGGCAATGTATACCAAACAATGTGTGCGAGTAACTGTCTCTAAAAAGCTGCAATATGAACACTAAAACGAGATCCTTCCAAACTTTTTCACCAAGACAAAACATTCTGTCACCACTACTCCCAAAACCAACAGTAAAACTAAGACTAGCTTTGTATTTTTGGTATTGCTAGATCGGCTTTAATAAGTGTAAAGCACTTTGTTACGCCAAGGGTCAAAAAGCCAAAATAGGAGGGGATGAGGCAAAAGCGCACGCTTCACGTAGGTGATGCGCACACTATAATAGCTCTAAGAACAACAACAAAAGATGAACTTTAAATACAAAATTAGCCCTTTAAAGATGCTCTAGAAAGAAAATTATGAAGAGAAAGAAAAGCTAAAGGTCAAAGTTTGAAGAAAGAATGTACATTTAGAGTTTTTATGTATAGGTCAAATTATTATGTTCTGGTTCGGGGATTTTTTAAATTAGGGATGTTTGGATTTAAGATTGATTTTGTCTTATTCTCGAGTCTTAGACAGACATATATAAGGAATAGTGTAAAGGGGGTGTTTGTTTCAGCTTATGTAGCCCGCTTATGTCTTTTTGGTTTTGGGCTTATGTTTCATAACCCTACTTTTTATGGCTATTTTGAAAGTTTCCAGCTTATACAAGTTTATTCTGTCATAATGAACTTATATAAACCGAAAAGCCTCAAAATAAACCACAAAGTCCCAAAATTAAATAAGCCATAAGCCGGCTATATAATCCCAAACATACGCTCCCCTAAGTTGGAAGAAAGAAAGAAAGCTAAAGGCCAAATTATTTTGTGATATACTTGATTGCCCAAAATTAGTGGATTAAAAGGGCCAATTATGACTCGTTGTAGGTTTAATTCTTATTTTAAACCCACTATAGCGAGGCGCCAGATTGTCAAAGGCGTCAAAAAAGCCAATAAATCTCTGCTTTTTGTAATGGCAAGGCATAAAAGGTGCCAACATAGCTAGGGGTTAAAACAAGCCAAGTCACTTGCGAAAAGCTCATGACTGAACCTAGCATTACCTTTATAATCTTGTTTTATTAGCGTTTTAAAACAAAATCTAAACGCTCGTCTCAAAACACATCCTAACTCCTCCCATTCACACCCCAAACTAATCATCACTATTCCTAATATCACAACAATCAATAAATTCCATAGACAAACAAAATTCTACATAAAAAAGTCAAAATCATATCATAAAAAGTCAAAATTGACAAAAAAGTCAAACTCAACCCACCTGGTAGATTCATAGCTCCAGACGGCCCATTAACTTAATGAGGAGCATACCCATTAACCGGCAGCGACAGGCCATACATCCTCATGGGCGGTTGCTAACCTGACACCCTATACTGCTGCTGACCTGGCATCATCACCACACCAGGCGGCTGCATATGAAACGTAGGGTTAGGGTTAGCATTCGGTATCAGTGAGAATTGAGGCGGCCAAAACAACGGCGGCCCGCTCCCTTATGGATGGATCTGCGGTGGAGGCGGTAGAGGTGTCGTTGTTGAGTACGGAAGGGCTAATTTTAGGCTGATTAAATTAGGGTTAGGGTTAGGGTTAGGGTTTGGGATTGAGGAAGAAGAAGGTGGATCGAGTTTAGATGGGTTTGGGTTGGGTTGTTGTTGGTTTTGTTGGTCTGTTGGATTATTGTTATTCGCCATTTATGGATACAAATAAACAAAGAGATTGGAGATGATGACGATGAGGAAATTTGTACTTTGATAATAAGTCGATTCAAGATGTTGGTTTTTGGATTTTAAGTACATACGTTTTAAGATACTTTACACATATTTATGGGATAAAATAGGTAATATTATAACTTCCTCTACATTGTACCCCCTTCTGACTTTTAAATTACGTGTTGCTATCTGTTACATTAAGGTTTCAAAAATCAACGCGGATGGGTGATGCGATTATGAGTGTATCACGGATGCACGACGCTGGGCAGTAAAAATATAAATAAATAAATTTTAACATCGAATAAGTGTGTTATATATTGATACTAATGGCATGGTTACATATTAGGTAAGTTACTTTAATATTTCTAGCGAGTATGATGTCAAAAGTTATATTTCAGGAATAAAAGTAACTATCTTTGAAGTAAAAAATGTTCAAAGTAGTTATATGTCTCTGTATCTTTCATCAAGTAGTTTAGTAAGGCAAAAGTTTCACTTACGTCCGATTGCTAGCATCATACTATTGCGAAGTGATCTGATAGCATCAATGATGCAGGGCATGTTCGAGCTCCAGCTCCTCTTGCTTAGCCGTAGGTTCTTCGGTCAACACATGAAGTCAAGTGTTTAATTATTTCGAAGAGATTGAAAGGGAAATAACGACAATTTATAATTATCAATCTATCTTTTTTAATATTATAATTTTTGTTAAAGATATGTTTAGACTTTAGAAATTGATTTGCTTCTTTATTTGAAAGTCAAAGATTGTATTTGACACTTTCTCTTCAAGACACTTTTACCCTAGAAATGTAATAGGTTTAGGTTTTGAAAAGTTATGATGAGTTTATAATAAAATAATAGTGTTTCTCTTGAAGTCCCGGTTGGGCACCCTTTAAGGGTTTATCAAATTTCTTATTCTTTGTTCTTTGTGTAGTTTCTTGCATTCATAATAGCATATCGCCATCAATCAAGGTGCATCCTGAACAACCTCACATCATAAACCTCATTGGTTTTTGTCATCAAATCACTCAGATGCGTGATGCGCTCACAACAATGCGCAAAATTTTTAACCAAACTTCTGTCCCATAATAAGTGTCCACAATAGTATTTTTGGATGTCCCAAAACAAGTATTCATCTTTTATTTCAACTAACGAGAAGAGGTTTTAGTGGGAATATATGATATTTGATTGGTGGAGAGTATAGTTAGTCGAATTTCCTAAAACTTTATACATATTGGAAGTGGCACTTGGTAATGGTTTATAGGGGTGTGTTCTCCTCGTAGAGAGTTTTGCAATGAGTCTTTATGTGTCCAAAATAGAATTGATGTGAATGAGATATCACATCTCAAAGTTAGGCATTCAGTACAAATGCTTAAAGTGGATAAATGATTTATTTTCTATTCCACATATGTATGATGGGCAAACTTTGGTGGAGTCTATTGTGTATAAAAAAATGCTTTAATTCCATAGATTTTTCACACATCAAATTAGAATGTATTATTGATTTCCAAAATATAAATTACACATAAAAAGGTGAAATTCCAAGCAGTTTTGTTAAGTTTGACAGTACAATTTACTGTTTTAATTCTTGTACCTTGAGACAAACACCGAATCTGTTTTAAAGGAAGCGTGTTAAACACGTGTATCAGCTCTTTAGTGCTTCTTTGTCGGTCTCCATTAGTGATCAAGTAAGTCTTTTGACTATTTTATTATTTTACTTAATTATCATTTATAAGGGTTTGTCTTATGTTTCTATCTCATTCTGCTTGTATTGACTTTTCTGTTATTTTTTAATGTTAATTTGTTTATTGTAAAATGTATTTTATTAATAAAAGGGTAACCGTTTTCCTACTAATGAGGTGTCATTTTATACATTATCTCGGGGTCATTTAACCCTTTAAATAATGCAAATATGCCCAGATTATGTGGTTAATCGTTTGTTTTCAGGTTTTTAGCACTTGGATGGCATTTGGAGGAAATACACGTGACTTGGGCTCATTTAAAGAAGAAACAGACAAGATTACAGACCTACACCAAATCTCTTGAAGAATCGTGCTCATAGAGTGTGGAGACGGATTCACATGCATAAAGCGATGCCATAGCGATTTATCTAGTGACGACGTCATGAAAATGACAACGGCGTCAGGATGTAACTGACTCAAATCAAATCTTGAAGATTCCATTGGTGATGGCGTCGCGACTATAACTAGATGCCGTCGTGATGATTTTTCTATATATATTAAACCGAATTTGGGGTTTTAAGTATGTAACTTTGTATAACTTTTGAGAGTCAAACCCTAAGTATTTATTAGCTTTTAGGCCAACTTTAGGACCTCAAAACCCTATTGTAACTGACCTTAATCCATGTTTTAATCAAGTAAGATTATCTATCTTTAATCATTCAAGATGTTTATGTGTAGTTTGATTGATTTATGTTCTTGCTCTCTTTATAACATGTTAGGCTAAACCCTCCTTTGTATTTGCTTATGATTGCATGAAAGCTGGATTGTAGATCCTATTACTGTTGCTTCTTGTGATGAATGTGCGCGTTAGGCTTTAGAAAACTAGCCATAAGATATTAAATTAGCATAGACGTCTAGGGAAACGCAGGAAGTGTTTAAAGGATACCATCAGTAACAGTCATCATACTACCTTACCCCTTATATGGTTGACCCCTATTAATATTTTTCAATTGAATTTAATATACTCTTAAGGGCCTTGTAATAGTCTTCATACTACCTTACTTGTGCGTTGCCTTAACAGAATATTAAATAGATGGCGGGTTTATGTAATTCATTCATGACTTAGGAAATACTTATACAGATCATCACAAGTGTGACAAGGCAACATGATTAGGGGAAGCAATATAATGAGTAATGCATGATTAAGTAAATACACTATTTTATCGTAAAGTTATCACCACTAGTTTAGATTATAATTAGTTTAGTAATTAGTTAAACAAACCAACCTCTCAAACCATTGATTTACCTACTTTCTATAAAACCTAAAAAATACAAAAATAATCTACTTTCAATCCTGTAGATCTCAGTTAAGCCCTGTTCGAGCCTTCCCAACCTATTCCCCTAGAGAACGATAACAACCCCCCGAGTCTTACCTATACTACACTGCAACGATTAGGTACACTGCCTAGGGAGTTGTAAAACTTCTTGTAGAAGTCCTTTACGACCCTCTCATCAAGTTATTAGAGCCGATGCGTGGGGAATAGTTAGGTTTTGAACTTAGTTTAGCTTAGTTTTACTCGCTTGAATCCTTTCAAGTACGAATTTTATTTTTGTATATTAGCTTTCTTGTAGTCTATCATTTCTTTGTGTTAATTGTTTTGTAATCCATTTTTGTTAACCACCATGAGAGACGCGAATCCTATCCGTACTCTTAGAGATTACTCCAAACCTAGCCACGAGGGCTACAAGAATACCATTGAGCTCCCTGTAGGGAACAACGTGGTACCTCTTCGATTTGACACCATCCAGTTGGTGCAAAACGGATGCTCATTCCACGGACTTCGGTCTGAGGATCCAAACCAACACCTCAAGGATTTCTTAAAACTTGTAGACTCACTTGACTTTGATGGTGCAAATAGGGAAAGAACGCGCCTGCGTTTATTTCAATTTTCACTTCGAGATCAAGCTAGAAATTAGCTTGAACATCTTCTAGCAGGATCCATCATCACATGGAAGGATCTTACTACTCGTTTCCTTGCTCAATTCTTTCCATCGGGAAGGACTGCAAAACTCCGCAACAATATCCTGATGTTCCAACAACATTACAAAGAATCTCTCTCAGAAGCATGAACTCGTTTCAAGGACTTACTACAAAAAGTCCCTCATCATGGCATCGATCTTTGGCTCCAAGTCTAACTTTTTTAACCATATCAATCCCATCACAAGATGAACCATCGATCAATCTGCCGGTGGTAAGCTTCGTGACTGAAACGCCAAAGAATCTTGGGCATTATTAGAGGACCTCGCCCTCTATGACAACGAAAGTTGGAACGACCCAAGGGATTTTTCTAAACCGGTCAAGGCAATCTCTTTGCCTCAAGATGTCCCGAGTACATCCGACCACTGCCTCATCGAGCTCAAAAAACAAGTTTAACGCTTGTTGGAAGCTCACATTGCTCCAATGCAACCTACTCAAGTGAACAAAATCACTTCCTCATGTGAGATATGTAGTGGTCCCTACGACACTCAGTACTTCATGGAAAATCCCGAACAAGCCTTTATTGAATACGTTTCCTCGCGTACCGACAAAGCGGGAGGTAAGTGGTACACTTTCGAGCCCGATCAAAACAATCTTGGTGACACCTATAATCCGTCTTGGAAAAGTCACCCAAACCTTAAGTGGAGACAACCCAAAATTCTTAAAATAATTTTTCAAACCCACCTAACCGGTTCTAACCCAATGGTTTGATCTCGAACCGTTCCTTCAACAACAATCCTCAAACTTTTAACAGTCAATCAAATCTCGAAGGTTTGGTGTCCAACTTTATGGCATCTCAAGACGCTAGATTGTCTAAGTTTGAAGCCGATTTCAAACAACAACAAAGCGAGATGACCAACAAAATCGACACAGTATTAAAGGCCATCACCGATCGAATGGCAGGAGCACTCCCTAGCAACACGGTTAAGAACCCAAAAATGAATATTAACTCTACCTCTCTAGTTTTGTCTGCTTATTCTTACCCAACAATTGATCCTTAATGCTCATCTCACCCCTCCACTTCGATTAATGCCGTCGAAACTTGTTCTAAAGAGGTAAGCCATTCCCAGACGAGCCTGCTGCAAACCGGGATGAGGATTGGAACACAACAAATAGAAGAACCTAAATCGACTCTAGAAGACGAATTCCAGGATTTGCATCTTAACCTACCAGTTCTTGAAGTCCTGGATCACGCTCTAATGTATAACGTAATGTTGGATAAATACGTGGAGAGCTTAGAACTAGGCAAAAATAGATTAACATTTGTCCAAGGAGAAGTATCTGCAAAGATAGAAGACCCCGGGCTATTCACTCTACCCTGTAGATTAGGGGACTCAAAGCCTTTTGACACCTTAGCTGATCTAGGATCATGTGTAAACATAATCCCACTATACCTCTTTAAGAAACTTAACATCAGACTATTTGAAGAGACTAACCATATCTTCGGGTTGGCTGACGGAACTAAATCTTACCCCGTTGGAATTGTTAAAGACGTAGAAGTCCACATAGGAAAACTGAAACTATTAAACGATTTCTACGTAATCGATATGAAAAAAGACCCCGAAACCCCTTTAAAAGTAGGAAGAGTATTCCTAGCAACCGCTAATGCAGTTATAGATTGTAGGAAAGCCAAAATAGAGGTAGGATAAGAGATCACTAGGTCGGTATTCAGAGTAAAAGGAGTCAATTTAGGTGAAGAGGAATCACCCTATTGAACCGCGCTTGGAAAAAGAGAATCGTACAAGCCACGACCAAGATCAGACAGAGTAGGTGCATGACACCTTACGATACTTGAAAGGACTTCTTAGATTATCATTTTCTTGAAGAATGGGAAATTGCTAGAGATGCTGAGATTAATCCATTTAAGGATATAAGCTCAAGACCAGGTTCTCTAAGCTCATATTTTGTAATAATGTTCATATGATCATGCTAAAATCATAATATAAGGCTTTGAACTCAAAAACCTATGTGTTATACC
>BQNB010055734.1:0-30225 GCA_026074375.1 Tanacetum coccineum
TTTGTATCGAAAAGAGTCTTGTTACGAAGATAAGTAGCTAAAGTAAAATCTTTGCACGTAATCCATATATAGTACTCCACTGTCAAATAAATAGATCAAAGTTGTACAAAAAAGTACATTACGTGCATGGACCAGTATACATATATTTGTTAAATTAAATTGCTATTAGTTAATTACTTGCATGTCATCTTCCTACCGTACGTATAAAATACAAATACACCTACATAGCTGCTAGATAGAAGGAAAGGGACTGATGTATAGTTTCACCATTAATTTTTTTTTTCAATCAAAAAATCGAACCGAATCGAAAACCGAATTTAAATTCGGCTCGATTTTCGGGTGACTCGAATAACTCGAATTACACCATTATTTAAAAAAGAAAGAAAAATTACATAGATATTTATCAAAAAAATTTATTCCAAACATAAAAAGTATGTTTTTATATTGTGATAAAATTTTATTACTCTTTATGGGGACCATTCTTTGCAGAACCACTTTTTTGTACAGAACCTACAAAACCACTTTTGGACCAATAGAAATTTAGTATATTATTAAATGTTTTTCTTAATTCAAAAGGGTATAATAGTCAAAACATATTTTGAGTCTTTTTGAATTTTTTAATTTAAAAAACGTTTTTTTTTTAAACCTCTTAATTTTCGAAATTATTTATTTTTTCTTTTTTTAGTATATATTGTTTTCAAAAGAAAAAAAAATTAGTACATATATGTTTTTTTTAATATTGTAAATTTTATGTTTCTAGGATACATTTTTAACTTAATATGGTAACTACACATATGTTTCTTGTGCACATTCTATAATCTTCGAAATTTATAACAAAAAATATAGACATATATATGTAACTTCTAAACTAGTGAATAGCAAACCAAAAACATAAATACATAAACAAAATTTGATATCAAATGAAATATATTAGAAATATAAATCCAATCATATCCATGTTGTTCAAAAACATGTGTGCACTCTTCAAAAAACATATGTGCACGTTTCACTTTCTCTCTCAAATTCATTAGAACATACGAGTATCCTTGCAAGAACATATATGCACGCCTTTCGATAACATATGTGTAACCTTCTAACAACATACGTGCGCGATGGCGCTTTCTCGCCAAATTCATAAGAACATTTATGCACGCCTTCTAAAAACATATGTGCACGCTTCACTTTTTTATAAGCACCTGATCTTGCTTCAAATACATATAAGCTAAGGCCTTTGGCATCCTTCCATGTCTTAGACGTGCAACCTTGTAGTCTACATATAAAAAAAATGTTGTTATAAGAATACATACATTGACCTGTACTTTGTCAAATTCATGTTTTACCAAATACATATAGACTGAGAAGCATAAATATATTCAAAAACAAAAATACTAACAACAAATAACAAGCGAAACATGTAATCCAATTAAAGCTAACAGCCCAAAACAAAAGTACCCATAATTGGTCGTCGTTCTATTATATATATACGCATTTCCCGCATTAAACGACGTCGTTTTTTCGCCGGCGGAAAACATAGCCCAACAACGGCCCAAACAAAAAAAATCCCATGGCCAAGCCCAATACAAACAAAAGTATAAAAACATATTTCAAATTTACAAAACGACCCTTCAAGTTGTACCTATTTACGACTATTTTATATAATAAACTTTATTTCATATCTACTGATTAATTCATAACAAAGATATCGACGGAAAGATCTTTTAATTGCGAACAAAACAAGCTCAATATTGCAATGCTTCCGACATACGCACGATTTTATAAAAAATGTTGAACTTTAATATAAATAGTAAAAAAATAAGCAAATTTACAAAACGTACCATCAACTTTTAACTATCTACGAATTTCTTATATAATAAACTTTATTCATCAAATACATAACACATATCTACCGATTCATTCAGATAAAAAAATATCCGCAGTAAAATCTTCAAATTGCGAACAAAACGGGCCCAATATTGCAACGCTTCTGACGTACTTACGATTTTATTTGAAAAAGAATACAAAACGTACCCTCCACTTTTAACTATTTACGACTTTTTTATATAATAAACTTTATTTATCAAATACATAACACATATCCACCGATTCATTCAGATAAAAAATACCCGCGGAAAGATCTTCGCATCGCGAACAAAACTACGGCTGCATACAAGCCATCCCAGCCGCAACGCGCGGACATATTCCCACTCAATATTCATTCGAAATCAATTTTCAAAAAATTATGCCCCGCGGCAACGCGCGAGCAATCTTGCTCGTTAAGAATCAATTTATTTGTTAGTCTTTATCTTAAACATATACCCTAAGCTAAGAGATGTTGTAAGATGATATAGCACTGATGTTATTTTATTACTTTTTACCAAACACAACATATATTACAATACATACATTTATCGTTGTACAATAGAAGCTACAGTGCTTCTACAGTACTGGACTCTCACTTTGGGCCTGGGCTCTCACTTTAGGCCGGCCAAATTATTTATTTTTATTATTTTTTTAAATTTTTGGCACAAAATAGAGGGAAAAAAATATTACAAAAGTACCGATTCAACTTTAAAATAATCGACATAGTCACAAACGTACATCTTTAGATTGCATTAAACGGTTTCATTTAAAAAAAACCCCATATAGCAAAAAAAAATAAAGCTTTAAACATGAGCCCAACACATAAGCCCATATAAAAAAAACAAACTATTAAACATAAAAACACAAAAAAAATAATTCGCAAAAAAAATAATAATTTACCGCCCCGCAACAACGCGCGGGACATAAACTCATATAAGAAAAAAACAAACTATTAAACATGAGACCGAAAAAATAAACCCGCACAAAATTAAAAAAATAATAATAACAATGGCCTGCAACAACGCGCGAAAAATTAACATCCTGCAGCAACGTGCGGGTAATCCTGCTCGTTAGTCAACATAAACGATTTGCCTATTTCGAAATGCATACATAAAACGAAATAAAAGATGTTGTGTTGCCATGAAACCTTTTATAAATTGGTACAGTCAATTGCTTTATATATATAATATATAAATAATATAGTAAAGATATCACAAACACCCTTTAACCAAGAAATGTCATAACTGTTTTAATCAATTTTAATTTAATTGGAACATATAGTTAAAAAAAAAAGATTTAACAAAAAAAAGTATAAAACTATAAATTTATTACATCAAAACCTTAATATATATAATATATAAACTAATTAAAATAAAAAATGAGTTACCTATCATTAGATTCAGAAACTTCTTCCCCAGCAAGTAGGGATCGTTATCGACACCATCTTTTTTTTAATTAAGGTCTGTAATATTTAATTGTAACAAATATATAAACAATACGACACCAACATACAATCGAAGAATTCATTTTTCTCATAATCATTGATGTTTGGTTTTTTTAGATCTGGAGAAAGGGATGATTGATGTTCGGTGGTTTTAGATATGGAGGAATGGATGATGTGATGAGTGATTTTAATATGTAACTGATTTCATTGTTATAGGATTCTATTTTTATGGAGTGAATATTTATGAAAAAACAAAATACCCAATTTGCCTTTAATCTGTTTTCTTTTTCTAAAATAAGTAATAAATATTTACAAAAATGTCATATTGCATTAATATGATGTACATCATGCATTATTAGGAGTAAAAATGCTGGTTCTGTACAAAAAAATGGTTCTGCAAAGAAAATCCCAATATATATATATATATATATATATACTAGTTACGTAACCCGCCCGACGGGCGGGTGTGTTTCAATTTTTTGTCCTTTTAGTTACCTTATGGTTTTGAGTGTCGGATGTTTAAGACGAAGTGTTGTATTTTTTTTAAATTGTTAGATGGTTTTACATTATTTGTTGTTATTTTGAAAAACATAGCTTAGTTTATGTATTTTAGTCCCTGGTTGAGTGTCGGATGTTTTAGACGAAGTGTTGTATTTTTTTTAAAATTGTTAGACGATTTTACATTATCTGTTGTTATTTTGGAAAACATGGCTTAGTTTAAAAATAGCTAAAAGGTAGTGAGTGAACAATGAGTTAAAAGTGTATTTTAAATGCACACAGCCTCCTAAATTATTTTTAATCAAAAATTCAGATTACTACATTATTATTTAATTGAGCACAAAGAAGGCACAAAATTGAAGAAAAATAAGAAGACTAATGACCTTGTTAAGCAATAATGACTTTTCCTCGGCAGCATTTTCAAGAGCAGTGGTCACAGAGTTTAGAAGAAAACCAAGCAAGCTTAACGTGGGCTGCTGCTGTCCAGCTGGCGCACTATAATCCGTTAAGTTGTTGGAAACCTAGTCACATCAGTGTGGTCAGACATACACATATAATGAAAGTGAATGTTTATATCTAAAAGAGTCAAATTATATACACACCTAGAGTCTCAAAGATTTGTTCTCAACAAGAAAATAGAGATAAGAGGTCAGACTAAAACAGAGACGAAATGCACTCAATTCTGACTTCCTCTGTTTTTGGAAATCCTATGTGAAGAGAATGAATATGATAAGATAAAATGTTACTGAGAGTTCATATGTTACCAATAATGCTACATTTTATTATTGTAAGACCCCGTTAATAGAACTTACTGATTGACATGAAGAAAGAAATGATGTGTCACGTGAGAATAAAGTGTGTATCAATCCGAAAGGCCTTGAACAAAACCGTACTCTACACCTTCTTCGTAAGGCCAAACCTAATAAACAACCGATGCGTAAGAAAAAAAATCAGACAAACCTCCTATATCCTTTTATTCAAAAAATATGTTTTAGTGTTGGAATACTATTAATTAGCAATCATATTTGAAGTTTTTACCGCGGGTCAACCTGACCCATTCAGTTTACACCTCCCTTTTGGGTACCAAAACATATAAAGGAAAAATAATAAATTACAAACCTTGCTAAGAATACCAACAACAAGGTTCATCTGTTCCATTGCCAATTCATCAGTATCAGAAACATCTTGGCGAAGAACTTGGTCAAAAAGTAGTTGATGACCTTTCACAAAGTCCATAACCTCACGAACAATTTTATTCTTCACCTGCATAAACATCGCAGTTCAGTTGTGATAAACATGACGACAACTGAACCAGGCCCATCAACCGTCACATCTGACTATGAGAAACGAAGCAATTCAGTTGTGACAAACATCATTTCAACCGAAGCAGGTCCATCCACCATCACATTTCCTGAGAATGAGACGTATCTATATACTGCTGCTAATGATGATGTCCTGCTTGATTACGATTTGACTGATTCGATTCTTCAGATAACCAACACTCAAATGTAGGCCCGAAGAAAATGTGTTCACTCGGTTAGCGGTACATGAGATGACAACAATTAACGCCATATCAGTATCTATAGCTGTCAAAACGGGAAAAATATTAAACGGAAGAAATTGAAATAGGTGGTTTGTCCTACAAAGAGATACAACAAAAAGGAAAATAGAGCTTACACATATTGTTATCATTGGGATAGGTAGAAGCAACGAACATTACATCTGCATTTACATTACCATTATCTGGAACAGCTCATGTATTCCTAGCATAAACCGTTTCTCCAAAATAAAAGCAAGGTTTGCCTTGCATTAATCATATAAAGCAGAAATAGATATTTATAAAATAAGAGAAGAAAGGGAGTATATACGCTAAATATTATAGAGCTTTGGACTTATGTTTGTCAGTCATAGTACTAAATTCTAAAGTTAACCCCTTATATCAAGATACCATATGTGTGTTTATTGCATGCTCAACCGAAGAATTTAAATAGAGTTTGTTTAAAAAGGATACAGTATTTACCATGATTATTTCAGCACCAAGCTTAGGCTGATTAAATTGAACACGACACCTGTCATGATCTACGGTCAGTACAGTTCCATCATGAATCTCTCTTTTTTGGATAGATAGCTATGACACGTTGTCCTACTAATAATGGCTTCACAAGATAAGTTGGTAATCCATCTCTGCTACCAGACCGTAGTTCCGTATAATGCGTCCTAACAGAATCCCGATATTGATTAACTTGTGCTTTTTCTTCCTTAAGAAATTGAACTGAAAACCTTAGTGGTTTTACCAAGAGAACTGCATCAACAATGTTAAAAAAATTGAAGCAACTGTGGCATACATTTTTTATTTCCAGTCTTATGTTAGCGAAGAACAAAAAGGTACATTGTAGTGTAGAGAGGTCAATGGGCAGGTTTATTAATAGATCATAATGACTCGACAACTACCTTCTGATGACGCCCCACTCAACACGAGTTAATCTTGGCACATAACCTAAGCCAACATGATAGAAGTACTCAGCAAACTTCCTTTTCGAAAACCAAGGTTCATCTATTACATTGTAGAACCATTCAAATGCACACCATCTACGCATGAGTTAATTCGATAGGCAACTTGAAAGTTTTACCTGCAAGTAAAATAGCACATAGACAACAGAACATGGTAAAATTTTCAATCAACTGAGTCGATACAATAGTAAGCAACACGAGAAAAAACACCTTAGGCTTGACTGTACAGTGACTGAAATAAGGCAAGTGAACACCTAACTTGTCTGTTTCAACTGCATCAGAAAGCTTAGAAATTTAAGTTCAGAATATTCAATAAGTAGAGATTGAAGATCTTCATATTCTAGAGCTCTTCGTCTCTCTGTATAGACATGGTCTCGTTGGCTGTTCAGAACCTCATCATACTCAAATAACTGCTTCCGGATATCAAAAAAGTAGTTCTCTACTTTTCTTTGAACTTCGTCGAATGCCTTTGTTAACATTTTTGATTCAATTGGTAAATCCTTAACTTTGAAAGCTCTCATCATACCCTAAAAGTTTTTCCTAGTAAGCCTCAATTATTATAGATTAATAATGGAAAGAATAGGCCCGGGCCAAACCTGAATTCGATCTCCCTCAAATATACAAAAGATGTTACCTTCAAGACTAAGAAAGAACTGAGAACTTCTAGGATCCCCTTGTCTGCCACTTCGTCCACGCTGCTGCATCCATTTGGAACTTCAAATATCAGCTACACATGTTTATATATTCAACATACTCCTTATAAAACATATAACAACAACCAGAATAACCATACCCATTCCCGTCGGAGCGGGATATGGTATTCGACCAGGTCATTTTCCCACCTCTACTCCATCATTATTAGGAATGAATGTCATCAAGATATGAATTATCACCTCATGTGGGATTCCAGCTTCACGAAGTTGTTGGCATAATGTGTCACTCTCTCACTATGCTCCATATCCTCGTGAAATTGATTTGGCTTAATCCAAGGAAAATGTTTGACTTTTCGTCTGGGTATCTATACTCTACATCACTAAAATCAAATGAATAAATATTGTTATGTTAATACTATCATAATAACCAATTAGGTACTTTGAACTTAAAAACTTTAAAGAAAATGCTATGTTACAGTTTTCATGATACGGAGGGATTTTCATATATAAAATTATTTCTTCTATAACTTGTTTTGTTGTGTTTCATGACAGAGACCAAAGGTTCTTACAGTTGAAGATAAGCTTATGGTCCTGGGATGCAAGTAACGTTCTGTTTATTTCAATTGTATCTCAGTTTATCACTTGTGAAGTTGCCTCTTGGCCTACTAATATTTTTTCTTCTATACATGTTTATCTACAGAGATTTGGAGAGGGTCTAATGCGGTTGATGGAAGGTGAATATGTAGGACCGTTTAATCATGGAAATCCCGGTGAATTCACCATGCTTGAGCTAGCTCAGGTATGCGTTTGATAATGTTCAACCAGTTTTACTTCGATCACCTTTTAGCTGAACTTTTTTATATGACCAGTATAAGATAATAATACGCAACATAAATTAACGCCACCTAATGTTATTATCCTAAAACTATATTATACATGGTACAGGTGGTCCAAGAAACAATTGACTCGAATGTAAAAATAGAGTTTAGGCCAAACACAGAGGACGATCTACACAATCATCGGTGGTGACTCACCTAAAATACTTTATTTATAAACTTATAATTGTGATAAGCACATAAATATTGAAACCAAGGGATGACAAATAGACTTACAATGATCCTTCCAAACTGGAAAGCATGTCACCTTATTTTTTTCAATTTCATCATTAGGGTTTTGAGAAACAGATACATACCTTTTAAGCATTATGCATTGAAAAACTTACATGTGAACATGTAAACTGAAAAGAAGATAAAAACACAAAAACACAAAAACAAAAGATCTTAAAAGTGTCAAATAACTTACTTGTGCATCCTCATTCATTGGTCGGCTGAAAAAAAGGAAGTAAAACCTAAAAGTATAGAGGAAAAAAGATGTTTTTTTATTGTTAGTGAAGATACAATGAATGAATGAATAATATTAGGGTTGTTTATCCTGGAGAAGTTATCAACCTGTGTTTTTCTAGAGGCATAATAAAAAGAATTACGTTGTTATCTTTTATATGAATGATGTCTGCTAATGACAAATACAAACCCTAAATTTTCAAAATTTAATGCATTGTGGGTGTCCATGTCATCATTGAGGTGATGTACAGTCACTAAATCAAATTTATCCAGTCATAGTTAGCCCCATATATATGTTACTAGTTTCATAGCCCGCCCGGATGGGCGGGCTAGCTTCGAAAATGAAAACGCATAACAATGAAACAAAGTATATATCAAAACATGTAGAAGAATGGAAAAACATGCAGAAGAATGAAATTTTTTTGTAAAACACATCGTGTAATATATATCGATACAATAATGAAGCTTTTATTTTAGGATCAAAGAGGTTAAAGTTGTTGTCCGGCAATAATCACTAAAGCTAAACTCATTTATCAAAACTTAGTAAGTGAGTAAAAATGCTTTGCAATGCGAGTTTTCTAACTTTTCTGAGAATAAGTCAACGATATCTAAAGTTTATGGGACATGAGAATCTATATTAAAAAAACTACATGACATGTCCTTAAGATATGATGCAGCTTCACAGCTTCCATGACCGGACCGTTAAGAGCAACACAAAAAGAAATTGAGAGAGGCCACCGGTAAAGCACACCCAGATGGTTAGATAGATCATCGATCTGAACGTGCTCATCTTCATTTGATTTGCGGGATCCAAGGTCTATATAACCCCCTGGACAATAGTCTTGATGGTAGGTGCACAGCTCACAACCCGTGTATATAAATAAGGACAACTATTAATACTCGTACTAAAACTCAAAATGGTAAACACCAATTAAAAACTTTTTTTCTAGAAATAATAAACTTGATCTTAAGTGTTGACTTCCCTTCCATACATGGGTAACACATGAAACGGGTTGTTTCCATGTGCGCCCAATATGGGTTGGTCGAGTACACCAGCCACCAAACGCATTTTTTATCGGCTTTACAATTTTTCAATAATAGTGTACTAAACATGATTGCAAAACAATAGAATACTAAGATAATTGTTAGTGTGTTGAGGCTTATATCCATATAAATACTACTCGAATAACTCGCTTATTTCGTATTTAATTAAACAATAAACATAGTTTATGTTTGTGGTCATTGTTCTGTGAAAACTCAATTTGATCAAGTCATAATCACATTATAATAAGACACACAATTCAGTTCATTCGAGCAGGACATAAAAATATACAGAATACATTTGCTGCCCAAATTAGCAAGCTGTAATCTGACAATCAGTTTTGAATTTAAGTCCAAACACCCCTTAAAACAGATTTACCGACATTTATCATAGTTGGGAAATGATTGGTGATGTGGAGGGAGTTAGAGATACCTGTACAAAATTTGTATAAACCAAGTCCTCTGGAATGTCAGATTTCTTGTGGGCTAACTGATGGAGAGACCGTCCATGTGTATTATATAACTTATCCCTTAGGTCTTTGAAAATTACATGATTCGGTTTTGTGACACATGTACCGCAAAAAAATCAACATTTAAGCAACTTCAACGTATTTTGATTCCATAGTAGTAGTAGTAGAATTTTAGTAATAAATACCTATGTAGTACTTCACGCCACTCCTTGCTGCTCTATAAAGTTATTCTGCTCGAACACGAAGTTCATCAGATAAAGACAACGCCACACGGACAACTGATAAAGACAACGAAGTTCATTAGATAAAGACAACGCCACACGGACAACTGATAATTCAGAAAATTAACAACCGTCATAAGATTTAAGCATAAAAGGTCAAATCGTCATTTAAATCTTCTTCTATTTACTCCTTTGAAAAACAGTGTTTCCATAGTTGTTAAATCATTATATGTCAAAAACCCTTTCTTTCCATAGTTGTTAAATCATTATATGTCAAAAACCCTTTCTTTTAAAAGCTAGTATTAATCATTGTCATTAACATAAATGAAGTTATTTCAAGCTTACCGTTTACTTCTCTTCCTCTATGTTATAGCTACATCTAATGAAATTCAAAACTGTGCTAAGCCGCGTGCATTGATACTTGGGGAAAGTGGGAATTACATACCCTTTTGGAATCGGAGCAAAGTGTTCTGCCAAAAAATGGTATGTTATTGATTGCAACTACTCAACGCCATATTTATCTGCAGTCAACAACCTCTAAGTCTTGGGTGTAAACTTGGATGATCAAACAGTCATTGTCAAAACAGAGTTCAAAATAGCAGTCAAACCGCGAGCATTGATCTTGGTATCCCCTTCCTGTTTTCCAAATCACATAATACACTCGTTGAGGGTTGTGGTAACGGTGTCCTTTTGGAGCGTGGGAGTGTACTCACGGGTTGTTCCACTGCTTGCATAAATGAAATTGTTGGTGATAAAAAAAACTTCCTTGGGTTCCATTGCTGCAAAACACAAATTCCTCATTATCTAAAGTCGTATAGTGTGAATCCTCAGGTGTTTAGAAAGGCCACGTGGAGATGGGAGGGTGCGGGTCTACATTTTTGGAGGTAGATCATGTATCATACATTCATGGAAGCAAAAGGCTTCCCCAATTTGTTATTGTGGTCAGCGATATATTCTAAAAACATAGAATTAGTTGAATGCAGTGTACCTTCTTAACCTGACCATGATTGGATATATCCTTCACTTAAGGTTTTTTTTCCGTGTCATCGTTTCATAATTTCTAAATATTGGTTATGGATAATACCGAAATGAAATTTTCTGTGATGCATTTTGCAGATGTTGTAAATTGGAGGAAGATTCCTTATTGAGATTATCAAATAAACATGAAAAGGAATATAAAGGAAGAAACTCACCAACTGACGCAAGTTCTTGTTCAAATGCTTTAGCTTCAAAGTCGAAGATTGTGTCCATCCATCTACCCGATATAACTAACTTGCGTGCTCAACGTAAACTTAAAGCAGAAAAATGGACAAAAACGTTTACTCGATGTGAACCTGTAAACTTGAAAAGAAGATAAAAACACAAAAACACAAAAAGACAAAGATCTTGTAAAAGTGGTCAATGTCAAATAATCTCTAATTGTGCATCTCATATTCATTGGTCCGCTGGAAAATGAAAAGGAAAGTTAAATCTAAAAGTAGTTGAAGGAAAAAATATGTTTTTATTGTTAGTTGAAGTACCGATGAATGATGAATAATAGTAAGGTTTTGTTTATTTGTCCTGGGAGAGAGTTATCAACCTGTGTTTTTTTGTGGGCATTAATATAAAACAGATTACGTTGTTATCTGTTTATATGAATGATGTCTGCTGAAATGACAAATATAGAAGACCCTAAATTTTCTAAATGTAAGTGCATTGTGGGGTGTGCTCCAATTCTATTTGTCATCATTGAGGTGGGCGTATAGTCACTAAATTCAAATTTATCCAGTATAGTTGCCCGCATTTATAGGTTATAGATAGGGATTATGAGTTCTGGAGAGAAACATTATTTTGATAGAACACATAGAAAACAAACTATAGGGTTGATTTTGCAAACACACCCAAATTTAGGGGTAAAATTTAAACAACACAAACAAACAATAAGGACCATGCCAAAAAATTAAAAAAAAATGTTAACAGCTAAAAAAAACCCTCAATCATAACAACTTTTTAAGAATATTAAAAGACTATACAAAAACAACTTTAAAAAAAAATAAAGTATGTGATAAAGTGGCCCTGACATTGAGAAAATAAAAAGGGGAAAGGTGCTTTGATCCAATGGGTTGAGGATTTGGTTTTCTAGGGTTTTCCGTCGAGTTGAGGTTTTCTTATGATCTCATTCCCTATATATAAATATAAATTTATTATTCAGACTCGATCAACCTCTTTTTCGATCGACGGATTCATCCTAAGCAAATGTCATAATAGAGCTAGCAACTTTCTCAAAATTAATTAAGGATTTCCCCCATAACTAAACCATCATTCCAATGTAGCTAGCCAACCAACCGATTAGACTTTGACTAGGGTAAGGCTAGGCTAACCGGTGTATATTTTTCTTTGAATTTAACGAAATGAGATCACTTTATGTTCAACTCTCTCAAGTTCTCTCATGTTAATATGTTGTGAGAAGGAGGGAATTAATTGTTTTTATATTTTACTTGAAGTGTCCTCACTATTATGTTTATTTTTATCTTATTGGTTTAACATTATCAAACTTGAGACACTAACATTAGAGAATCTTTATCCGAATTTAACAATTAAGGTCAGGATGGTTCATCGTATGTTTTTATGTGTGGGTTTCTAGTGCAAAAAGGGAGCACTAACAAATGGTCCATACGTAAGATTTAACTAACCGAGATGGCTAGCTCAAGGCATTAAGGTAAAAATGAAAGGCCATTTGGTTTTATTAAAATTACTTCTTTATCAGCATATAACTAATTATATACATTTATTGAACTCTTCACTGCGGTAATCCAGTGCTGACTTTACACAGCACAAAGTTCTAGAATAAATAAAATCACCGACACACTCATAGCAAAATATTGAAGCATAAAAGATGTATGTTATATATGAAATATGCTTAAATCCTCACAATTTAGTGGAAGGGCTATAATATGTGCTAGCAAATGTTATCGATCCCATAATGGATTGCAATAGTAATCAGGACATCTCAATTTTTCAAAAATCATAAATTTTACTAGTGGATTAATCTAGTTATTCTAATATATTTATTATCCTAAAAGCGTGAAAATAACTAGATTACGAGGAAAAACAAGCACACAAAATTTAAAATCGGCCTAGAAAATGTGAAAATTTAAAATTATATCTCGTTTTCCCTATTTACTCATTCGCCACTTAAGTTTAGCATTGTCCTCAATGTTACAAAACGAAAAAAGCATAAAATAGGGAAATCAGATTAAGAGAGAACCAGATATCCAAGCATAACAATTGTGCTTGAGCTCCATGTACTTCCGGTATCATCACCTGCAGTAATCATATACAAACATGAAAATGCACAATATTTTTGGATTTTTGTTGTTTTTCTCTTTTTTTGATGTCACACCCCCACACTTAAGCTTTGACATGGTTTTGAAAGATCTGGGTGTAGACATTAGAAATAAAGCTAGGAATTTAAGTATAGAAAATACTAAAAATGCACAGGTTGCCTCCCGAGAAGCACTTATTTTATTAACGAGTCATCAGCCGGACTCGTACTCCTTTGGCTTCATTTTTTCTCGAGTGGAGATTTCTCACTCGGGTCCTTTTTGACATAAAGGTAATTTTCTTTTACTATTCCCTCGCCAGTTTCATCTAGGTCACATAGCTTAGCTTCGTTGAAAGTGTTTTCCACTACGTTGTATATGAACGATTTTTCTGCGACCCATGGCATGGTTTTGCGATAGTCTGCTGGAAATGGTGCCATGAATGGAATAGCTTTCATTTTTCCTTCTTCTAACATGAGGTGAATTTCCTTAGTTGTTAGCTCATTTATTTGCTCCTCATCATGGTAAATTTTAACACGATGTCCATTGACAGTGAAGCTTCCTCCGTGTTTTTCATATAACTCGACATAACCAGATGGAAAACCATGTTTGACCACGAATGGTCCATACCATTTTGATCTGAGTTTTGGAGCTTTAAACTTGTACTTTGAATTATATAAGAGAACTTTGTCTCCGGCCTTTAATTCTTTCCGGATCCTAAGCTTCTTATCATGATAAGCTTTAGTTCGAGCTTTGTAGAGTTTGGAATTTTCGTATGCTTGGAGTCTCAATTCATCGAGTTCATGTAATTGCAAAAATCGTTTTTCTCCAGCGATGTTGAGATCAGGATTACAACTCCTAAGGGCCCAGTAAGCACGATGTTCGATTTCGAACGAAAAGTGGCATGTTTTTTCGTACAACAACTGGTACGGTGTAGTGCCGATTGGTGTTTTCTATGTCGTGCGGAATGCCCACAGATGTCATCAAGTTTTTCTTTCACCAACGATAAGGATTATCCTTGACCATTTTTTTTCGAGTAATCCTCTTTTAGCATCTATTGGTGTTTTAACTTGCCTGCTAGTATGCGGATGGTAGCAATACCAAAATTCGATCAACCTCCGATCGACGATCATCATAAAGCAAATGTCAAAAAATATGGAGCTAGCAACTTTCTAAAAATTCATAAGGATTTCCCACATAACAACCATCATTCCAAGTAGCTAGCAACCAGCCGATAGACTTTGACTAGGGTAAGGCTAGGCTAACTGGTGTATATTTTTCTTTGAATTTAACGAAATGAGATCACCTTATGTTCAACTCTCTCAAGTTCTCTCATGTTAATATGTTGTGAGAGGGAGGAAATTAATTGTTTTTATATTTTACTTGAAGTGTCCTCACTATTATGTTTATTTTTATCTTATTGGTTTAACATTATCAAACTTGAGACACTAACATTAGAGAATCTTTATCCGAATTTAACAATTAAGGTCAGGATGGTTCATCGTGTGTTTTTATGTGTGGGTTTCTAGTGCAAAAAGGGAGCACTAACAAATGGTCCATACGTAAGATTTAACTAACCGAGATGGCTAGCTCAAGGCATTAAGGTAAAAATGAAAGGCCATTTGGTTTTATTAAAATTACTTCTTTATCACGCATATACACTTATTATCATACAAGTATGATCTTACTGCGGTAATCGTGATGATTTACAAGCACAAGTTCTAGAATAAATAAAATCACCGACACACTCATAGCAAAATATTCAAGCATAAAAGATGTATGTTATATATGAAATATGCTTAAATCCTCACAATTTAGTGGAAGGGCTATAATATGTGCTAGCAAATGTTATCGATCCCAGAATGAGGGTTTCGTCAGGGAACTTATCATCTATATTCTCATCCCTTAATTCTTCAAGGTTCGGATTTCAAGAGTGACAAATGGTCTGCCGTGACATTTTCTGCTCTTTTCTTATTTTTGATCTTAATATTAAATTCTTGGAGTAGTAAAATCCATCTGATAAGGCGCGGTTTAGCATCCTGTTTAGCAAACAGATATTTTAACGTAGAGTGGTCTGTGAAAACAACGGTTTTTGAGAGAACAAGATACGATCGAAATTTATCGAACGCGAAAACTACGACAAGTAGTTCTTTCTCAGTTACTGTATAATTTTGTTGTGCATTGTTGAGAGTTTTTCTAGCAAAAAGGATAGGACGAAAGTGTTTTCCTTCGCCAAGCACAACCTCAACAGCAAAGTCACTTGCATTGCACATAAGTTCAAACGGCCGCGCCCAATCTGGTGAAACCATGATCGGTGCATTTGTTAACTTTTCTTTAAGCGATTCGAATGCCTCGATGCATTCTTTATTGAAGTCAAAAACTGCGTCTTTTTCAAGAAGTTTTGTCATTGAACGAGAGATTTTGGAAAAATCTTTGATGAATCGACGGTAAAATCTTGCATGTCCAAGAAAACTTCTAACCGCAACCAAAAAATCATCCATGAAAACTTCCATGGAGGTTTTAAGCATGTCTTGAAAGATGGTAATCATGCACCTCTAGAAAGTGGCTGGTGCGTTGCAAAGACCAAAAGTCATACGCTTGTAAGCGTAGGTTCCATAGGGATAAGTAAATGTGGTCTTCTCCTGATTGGTAGGTTCGACGGGGATTTGGAAATAACCAGAAAATCAGTCGAGAAAGCAAAAGAATTTGTTCCCCGCTAGCCTTTCCAGCATTTGATCCATGAAGGGTAGAGGAAAATGATCTTTTCAGGTGGCTTTGTTTAACTTACGATAATCAATATAAACGCGCCAACCGGTGACAGTTCTTGTACTGACAAGTTCGTTCTTTTCATTCGTCACAATGGTTATTCCTCCTTTTTAGGTAAGCAATAGACATGACTCACCTAAGGACTATCTTCGACGAGGTAGATTATACCAGGATCGAGAAGTTTGATAATTTCTATTTCATGACTTCTTTTATGTTTTGGTTAAGTCGTCGTTGTCTTTGAATGACGGGTTTGGCGTTGTCCTCAAAGTTGATTTTGTGTTTGCAGAAAGATGGGCTAATGCTCGGAATATCATATGTTTTCCAAGCAAACGCTTCTTTGTGTCTCTTGAGAACGGAGACAAGACGTTTCTTTTCATAATCTTTTAGTAGAGCGAATATGACTACTAGAAGAAGAGAATCTTTTTCTAGAAAAGCATATTCCAGATGTTTGAGCAGAGGTTTTAGCTCAAGACCGGTTAGTGGATCTTGGATAGAAGTCCTGATTCTTAAGTTTTCCTCAAGAGGTAATTACTCAAAATTATTCTTGACTTCTTCCTCCTGTTCGGGAATTTCTTCGACATCGACTGTCATGAATTCTTCAAATTCTTTGTCGAGAGATGATTCGTTAATCTTCTCTGATGTGCCTAAGAATGGTTTAGAATCATCGAGCAATGCATCCAATTCTTCTTCCATTATTTCGTCAATAACATCCATGAGGAAGCATGTGTCATCATTGGAGTGAGAGTGTTGCATAGCCTTGTCGATTAAGAAGGTGATTCTATCCTCTCCAACTCCTAAGTTGAGTTCTTTGTTTTTGACTTGGATGATGGCATCAGCGTTGTGCAGGAATGGTCTTCCTAAAATGAGAGGAATTTTGTCATCGTCCTCCATTTGTAGGATAACGAAATCAGCAGGAAATACGAATTTTCCAACTTGGACGAGCATGTTCTCTGCAATTCCCATCGGGTATTGGTAAGTATGATTAGCTAAATGGATACTCATCTTTGTAGGTTTTAAGGTGTTTCCCGAGAGTGAAGCGTATAGAGAATATGACATCAGGTTGATGCTTGCGCCAAGATCGGCCAAGGCGAGATATTCAACTGAACCTGCTACGGTGCACGGGATCAGAAAGCTTCCAGGATCACCCAGTTTAGGTGGGAGCTTGTTTTGAACAATTGCGGAGCATTCTTCGTTTAAGAAGGTAACAGAGATTTGCTCCATCTTACTTTTGTTGCTCACGAGATCTTTCAATAACTTCCCGTAATTAGGCATGCCAGCTAGGGCATCAACGAGGGGTACGTTGATCCTAACTTCTTTGATTAGATCAATGAACTTGGCATAGCGTTCTTCCATATTTTCTTTGCATGGGCGCTGAGGGTATGGGATTTTTGGTTTGTACGCCTTAAGTGGTGGTGGATCGGATTTCGCTTGTTTGGAAGAAGACGACTCAACTTCCTTTTCGGCTCTGTCAGCCTCATCTTTACTATCATCATGGATGACTATGGTT
This sequence comes from Tanacetum coccineum, assembly GCA_026074375.1. Taxonomy (NCBI): domain Eukaryota; kingdom Viridiplantae; phylum Streptophyta; class Magnoliopsida; order Asterales; family Asteraceae; genus Tanacetum; species Tanacetum coccineum. Next base: position 17,614 of record BQNB010055734.1, read on the forward strand.
TTAGCATTTAGGTTGACTGGTGGGTCATATGTTTTGCCACTCCGTGTGAATACGACATTCATATGCTCATTTCGAGCGGGTGGTGGTCGGTAAGGTTTGTCGTTTGTTGGGTTGGGTTTTGGATTGGTTTGAGTATTACTTGGAAGCGAACCAATGGGTCGAGAGGAACATTGGTCGGAGAGTCGACCAAACTTTGTCTCAAGGTCTTGAATCGCAGCTTTGTGATTCTTTTGTCCGTGCTCAACTTTGATTTTGAGGTTGAAGAACTGATTTTTGACAAAGTCATTTGACAATTTTTGAGCGACCATAAATTCTCGCATAGTTTTTTCAAAGTCAGACTCGTCAAACTTCTTTTCGGGTGTTGGTGGATTGGAAGGATTGTCTTCTCGATGTTGGGAATTTTAGGTGTCATTTCTTAGTTGACGGTCACGCCAATTTCTGAAACTCCTACCGTAGTAGTTTCCTCGGTAACCTCCTCCTCAATAACCTCCGTAGGCATAGTTTGCTTCTTCATCTTTAGGACTACCCATTGGCTTGTCATCACAGTCCGTCGATGGGTGAGGACCTTCACAACTGTTGCATCCATCTCGCATCTCCTTCATTTCTCCTTTGATATCTTTAAACTGCGAGTCGATTTTTGTAGTTAATGCCTCTATTTTTCCACGAGTTGAGAGTTATCGTTGCGAAAGCGACGGTTTTCCGAAGAGGTTTAGCTTTGATGTATTTAGACCAATCGAGTTTCAGCACTCGATCTTCGAGCAACTGGTGTGCTTCATTTGGGGTCTTATAGAGGAAGATTCATCTAGCATCTAGGATAGCTTGTGTGGCTTCTTCAAGTTCATGGTAGAAGATTTGGATTATGGTTCCTCGTCTTAAACCATGTCTGTGACAACTACGAAGTAGGTCCTTCATACGTAGCCAAGCATCAACAAGGGATTCGTTTAGATGTTGGGTAAAACCTCGAATTTCTCCCATGAGTCGATCGAACATTGCTGGTGGAAAGAATCGGCTTACGAAAGCTTGTCTCATTTCTTCCTAAGTAGTGATAACACCGGAACTTAGTTTGTTGAGCCATACCTTAACATCACCGGCGAGGGATGATGGGAAAAGTTTGAGTTTGATTGCGTCCACGTTGGTGTTACCATATCAGAACATTCCGCAAATCTCGACGAATTCAGTGATGTGCTTGTGCGGATCGACCCGTGCACGTCCGTCAAATTGTCGATCTTTGATCATCGATAGGTGATGACCTTTAACAGTGAAGTTGTCTCCAAGGTCAACAACAACGATAGCAGCCCCGGGAGTGGGTGCTACGGCTTGGTTGTTACCCCACATAGGTTGATCGTCAGCCATTAGGAATGGCAAATCAGAAAACGGGTTGTAAACAACTAAGGCTTTGAAGAGGCTTTCAAAAGGTGGGTATTTAACTTTAGGAACTCAGTCTTCAACTGGTATGAATGGGTTTCTCTTCTTTTTCTACTTGGTACGGTAGATGAAACGTTTGGGTTTTGAATAATGAGTAGTTGGTTCTTGTCCAGAAGAAAGGGTGTTCATTCAAGGGTAAAACACAACTAGGAGTGAATCCGAGTAGCGCTCGGTTCTGAGTAAAAGGTATACAGGGTGGTAAAAAAATGATTCGGGCTGCTCAGAGGGCTCTAGCCGGGCGGCTGGGTCTGGTGGGTCGCGAGGACTGAGTTGGCCGGCTTAGGTGGTCAGCCGGGCGGCTGGTTGCTTCTGTAAGAAAGATTTTTTTAAAATCAGGGTTCGGGCACCACAAATCAAATAGAGCATGAAATTTAAATTTAAAACACGATCAAATCCCTGGCAGAGACGCCAAAAACTTAATGTGTGCGATACGGGTAAGTTTTAAATTTATAACACGGATACCGAATTTCTTAGCAACACATACGAGCAAGTGTACTCGTTCGTTGATAGCAAGAGATTGTATGGTAAGCTGCGATCATTCGCGGGGATTAGTGTGATTTGGTGGAGTTTAAATTTCGCTACTAATGATACTAACAAGCAAGTAATGATTAAGATTAAGATTCAAGTGATATAAAAGACTACACTTGATTAGACTAGTTTGGGAAATCCAATTTGTATGATTGTGATGAAAACTTTGACATGTTGATTGTATGAATTAGATGGTGATCTAATCTATTGTTTTCAAAACCTTCATTCCTTGTCAATGCTTAAAGTGACAAAAACAAGCATTAGGTTTAATCAATCAATTCAAGACGAATTTAATTTCAACTTATATGATTCGCGGTTCATTTCACAAACATGTTAACACCCATGATTACGATTCTTGTTAGATCAAACCGCTTAAGAATTGGTCAATACAAAAGGTAGCCGATCATAGACAAAAAGGCGACAATTAATTGATTAACAATACACCTTTCGACCTATGATGTGTTTAATAATCAATCTGGTTTGGTAAAACAATGTCACATGAATCATAAGCATAGATGAATCTTAGAAATAGCTTGAAATTAAAGAAAACATGTTATCACAATCATAAACAAATTATCATCCCACAAACATCATCTAATCAAGTGCATAAAGACACTAGCCACTCATAGCAAACAAAGTCATAATTACATAATTTAAAGTATTCATAAACATGATTAAAAGGATCTTGCAAAGTATGTAAAGATTATAAGAAATGAGGCTTGGTTGCCTTGAAGAATGGTGATGATTTCTTGATGATCTTGACCTCCTAAGATGGCTTCTTCCTCCTTCAAACTTCTGGGATTTTTCTGAGTTTCTAAGAAAGGATTATGGCTTTGAGAGAGAGTGAAGATTACTACTAGAGAGTAGTAGAGAAGATGGATGATGAAATGATGAAAACACCAGCCATAGCACCCTATTTATACTACTAGGAGGGCCTTGGGGTATTGAATGCTTAACTTGAGGCCAAAGGGTCATAGAATGCCAGGCATAAGAGGTCTAGATCCTTCTTGATCGTTCATGGAGCTTCGAGATACATTTGGAGGAGATGAAAAAAACAAGCCGCCCGGCTCGTGGTCTCAGTCGGCTGGCTGGGGGTTCGTCCCCGTATACTTGTTGATTGATTTTGCGTTTAAGCCTCCCGTTTGAGTCGTGCTTGGTTGTGGGTCTTTATACTTCAATAAAACTTCATTTAAGCTCATTCTTGGGACTTGGAAGCTCGAATGGTTGGCTCTTGCACTCTTGAAATGCTTCCGATCTTTAGTCTTGATTCGGGATTCTTCGTACTTGCATAAAACTTTGATTTCTTTGTCATTTCTTCGTATTTCTTGTACTTGACTACAGATAAACTTGGAAACACACTTTGAAACAATAAAGTAACAAAAACATAGATAAATAGCCAAATAACTTATACAAAAGTACGGATAACGCTACTAAAAACATGTACAATTTGAGCGTTATCAAACTTAAAACACTAGGTTGTCAAGTTTAGGTTGAATAAAGGCAAAGTGTCTTGTCTCAAATAGATAGTTCTCTGTTTGGGCAGTTTTATGGGTATATAGATTTGGATTTGGATTTTAAGTTTAAGTTGTTGTTCTTTTTTAAGTTTAGGTTGTTGATTAGGGATTGTCCTTGGTTATATTTATTGGAATTAGTTATGAAATAACCTAATATTACACTAATACTACACGAGTAAATGCAGCGTAAAAGAATCGCATATAGTTCATATAATTAACAGAAAAGCATCTAAGGAAACGTGTACCTTTTAGCAAAATAAGCTATCGAACAACGAAGCTAGTGATCATGTATGTGTGATCGTTGAGATTCACGAAACCCTACCAAGTTGCTAAAGCAAGCAACTTATACGTGTATCCACACTACACGTCAACCAATACTACCTGAATGCTACTTCCAAGACTAACGATTTATCATGACCCATGTTCTTGATTACTTAAAAAACCAAATAAAAAATCCCTTACATGGGGATCTTAGGATTGGCTCAAGAGAAAGAGAAGAGAAGAATGAGATGAATGAAAGTAAATCCTAACCCTTGTTTATATAGTGGTGAAACTAGGGCAACATGGCTTAGGGAATAAGCTAGCTTAATATTTCCATAATCCCCCTTGTTTCTTAATGGTGTCCCCTCCTCCACTCTAGAAGTCTCACTTTGTTGACATCTTAACTTGATAAATTAATATGTATAAATATATATTAATAGAAGGACTTAAAGTTAATTATTCGTAAAAGAACTAATTAACGATCGTTAAGTATTATCATTAGATTATTAAATATTGTTAGTGCAAATATTACGATATTTAATCTACACATTCTCGTTTGTTTTGATAATGACAAACATGTAACTTGTAATGCTTAAAAGTAAAGTGTACAAGTTACTCGTAATCATACTTTGTCTCAACATACATCAACACATCTTGACATCTCAAGTCCTCGTATGTCACAACACAGGTTCGTACATGTTTGTTATGTTGCATTATGATCAAACCTTTTTTCACATTTTGCATTTACAAGTATTTTTATACAAACATTTTAGCAAATATACAATAGTTAACTTGCACACTCTAGTTTGTAGAATATACAAAGTTAACTAAGATAGAAAATGATTTTTACATCATGCATTACATCATCTAAGTCTTAAAAAATCTCTCAAAGATTACAAAAGATTTTTTTAGCTAAAATTCATATCTGGTGAACAGTGGCTGGTTCCATATGAGCGTAGCTGGTTTCCTTTGATTTACAAATCCAGTTCCATTGTGAACAGTAGCCGATTTCATTTAGCTTTTGCCTATAAATTGAGGAGCCTTTCCAATTCATTTTTCATCACTAAAAAACATACTGTAACATTCGAGAATTTTCGAATTTTTGAATGACGATTTCAATCGTTGACTTTTAGGGTCTGACTTGACTTATAAGAACGACACCATCTAAAGCACGTTTCATTATTCGGACATCTTAAACAAATTGAAGTAAAAAACGACATTCCTGACAACTTTTTAGTGTTTGAACGAGAACTCCGAAAACATCAAAGGTGACTGAAATGCCCTCGCAAATTTTAGAAAACACAAAAAAAATCAATTATATTAATTATCAAGTTTTATTAAAAAAATATTTAATAAAAAACTTTAGCAATTTAGATTAAAGCGTTTGTTTGAGAACGCGAATATTCGAGGTGAAATTAATTATTTTCTTTTCTATTTCGACGAGACGAAACCGTTCATTAAAAACAAAACAATATTAATAACGAATATTTTTATAAATGTTATGAAAATATTTGTGAAATACTATCAAATAAATACTCATTTTTATCAGAAAAATGATTTGGAAAACAATGACGCAAGTTTCGAGAGTTGAATCTTCCGTTAAGTCATTCAAACGAGTCCCGAACCAATATATTATAAAAGTTTCTCAACAATTACACATATGGTCCCTGTGGTAATATTTTCAATTTAAACCCTCAACTATATAACACTTCACTTTTCTTATAACTTTATTATATAAATAAAAAGTTATAACTTTTTATTCATTTATACATTTCATATATACACACATATATTACTCTCTCTCTCTCCCTCTCATCTTCTCCGGCGAGCTCCCGTCGCCGCCGGCCACCACTGCCACCGCAGAAAAAGTTTTCCGGCGGACTTTTCCGGCCGAATCCAAAAAGACTCCCTATCACATCGTATCTACCGATCCCCATAACCACTCGCGTCACGCCCACTACACCACCACGCTGCCATCACACCACACCGGATCTAACCGATCCACTATACCACGCGCCTCCACCGCCATTTTTCACCACAGCCGCCACACACCACCCCACTGCCAACACCACTGCCAACACCACCGCCGACACCACACCGCCATCATCATCATTATCAAAACCCCACCACCATTATCAACTCGTCACCACCATCCTACCACCCACGCCACCACCGCAGCCACCATAAGGGTGCGTTCGGTGTTGTTTTTGGCCCAAGAGGGGTGCGTGTGGGTTGGGTTTGGCACCAAGAGGGTGCGTATGGTTCGTTGCATCAGCAAGGGTACGTTTGTCTATATGATAAAACGGCCACAAGGGCGTTAGGGACACGAGGGTGGGTTCGGGTTGAGCTTAACAGCCAAGGGTTGCGTTTGGTTTTGTATCACCAAGTAGGGTGCGTTTTGGTGGGGTCTCCACCAAGAAGGGTGTGTTGGGTTTATGGGCCGCCAACCACCCATAAAGGGTGCGTTTGGTTTGCGTCTGGTTTGTAAAATGAGCACCAGGGGTGAGTCGGGTTGTTATACAACGGAAAAGGGTGCGTTTGGTTTAGTAGCAAATCTGTTAGGGTGCGTTTGGTTGTGCTCGACAGCCCACAAGGGGCGTTTGGTTAGTGGTAATAGCAAGAAAAGGGTGAAGTGGCTTTAATAACCATATAGGGGTGTTTGTTTATAGGTTTTGGCAGCAAGTAAGGTGCGTTTGGATTTGTTATAGTCGAATAAGGGTGCGTTTGGTTCAAGGGACAGCAGCTAGGGGTGTTTGTTTTGGTCCGCTGGTCAGCCACGCACAAGGGTGCGTGTGGCTGTCTCAGCCACGCACAAGGGTGCGTTCGGTTGTGGTAGTAACACCATCAGGAGTGCGTTTGGTTATTTTGTTCGCACCACAAGGATGCGTGGGTTCGGGTCAGTCACCCACATAGGGTGCATCTTTGGGTTATAATATGCACGAGGGTGCGTTTGGCTGTCCATCAGCCGGGTCGGGTGCGTGTGTTGGCTGTCAAACAGCCGGGACAGCCGGGGTTCGTTTGGTTTGATAATCAGACACAAAAAGGGTGCGTTTTGTTTTGCACCATAATTATTTCGATTGTTTCATTCAATATCAATTGGTTATATGTGATGAAGATTTAATGAAACTTGCGACGTCTAAATATAATATGTATTAATATTAAAACGGGATTGATATTAAGCTATAAGCCATGAGAGACACATTTTAGATAAGTTTTTGAGTTAAAAACGGACTTTGGCGCGTTTTTGTAACGGTACATTGTGAGCAGAAAACGGAACATGAGATTCGGGATTCGAGACTTTGAAAAGTCAGACTTTGGTTTACAAAATATAACAAATTATATTTTGACGGACGTTTTGATATAAAACGGGACTTTTAACTCCCAATAACGAAGAAACTGGAGTGAAATCGGAATATACACTTTAATAGAAAATAAGTTATTTTTAATATATTAAATCTGACAGATCTATTAATTAAACGATTTGAGCACTTTCGAGTCCGTTTCAGCCTTCCGGCGAAACACGAAAGTTGTTCGTAATGACATTTTACTTTGCCGCGAGGATTGTCTGTTTTAAAAATTAAGACATAGCGGGTCAAAACTAAAGGTCGGTTGATCTATTATTTCAATTAATTATATTTAAGACCACTGTTCGGTTCTAAAAACGGAAGGTCTAAAAATAGTAACTTTCGGTAAATATTCGACATAAGCTATGATTGGACGAAAAATAGTATATATTCATATAATATACTAAGGGTTAAGGTTTAAAGACGCGCAAGTAGATTTCTCATCACATGTATATATGTATGTGTACATATTAAAATATGTATGATTTCGTCGTTACGATGTACGCATCGTTGATCGTATTTAATACGTGTATTATAATAGAGCGACATAATTATAGGTCGTGGCCGAGATCGTTGCAGATTCGGTTGTGATTTATTTGGATTATTTGATCGTGGTCTTTGATCAAGGTGAGTTTATAGCTCCCCTGTTTTTACTCGTTTTACATATATTTGGGGTGAGAACATGCTTGTTTGCAAATGCGTTTACATGGTTGATTACAAATTGGTTGCATACTCATTTACATAGCTCGCTATGGGATACATTATTTGACTTCATTTTTGGTCACAAATGCATACTTTACTTTTGAAATGATTATGGATTAGCTTAAGTTGCATGAACTGTTAATCACTTGGAGGGTGTGCGCGAATGTTATAAAATAGATCTATTCGGGATTGACAATCCCCGTTCGGGTGACTAGCTATCACTCGGCAAACGAACGTTATAGCATGTCGGATTTAAGGTGGAAATACAATTATGGTGCCTTGAATAAGGTGGAAAGCCATAGGGTGCCTTGAATAAGGTGGAAAGCAATTATGGTGCCTTGAATAAGGTGGAAAACCATAGGGTGCCTTGAATAAGGTGGAAAGCAATTATGGTACCTTGAATAAGGTGGAAATACAATCACTGTGCCTTTAATAAAGTGCATACATACAAGTCTACGTCGCAGTTTCATGAACTTAGAGTAATTGTAATCATGGTTTTCTACACACATAAATGTTTACGTTGCCTTAAATAAAGTGGCAATACATACTTGAAACATTTTTGGTGAGCATTAAAATTTGGTCATAGCATTCTTTATAAACTTTGAGATAAGATTGGGTACTTTGGTGACATAAATTGTTCGTGGCATTCTTATAAATCTATAGGATTTTTACATGGTAACTGTGATGATACAGTGGACAAATTACATACATTCATTGAAACTTACATTCAATTTAAACTAATCTATGAACTCACCAACTTTAATGTTGACAACTTTTAAGCAATGTTTTCACAGTGAATGAGATGCTAGGATTATTTGATGTGCATTTAGGAGTCCTTATCATTCAAGTTTTTTCATGTGATGCAATTATGGGACAACTATAATTTTGATTTTCAGAAAATCAACGAGATTGTTTTACAAACAACTTGGAGCGTCGCCGGTTCTCTTTGATTTACAAAGCCGGTTCCATTGTAAACAGTAGCCGATTTCATTCAGCTTTTGCCTATAAATTGAGGAGCCTTTCCAATTCATTTTTCATCACTAAAAAACATACTTTTTCCACCATTTTACACACACTTAGATCTGTAGAAAATGCATCCATAAATCACCATGATCATAATGCATCTAACTCTCATTTTTGTTGTAAGCATACACCCAAAATGATCCACCAAATCAAGCATCGAGATTTTGCCATCTACATCCACCAAAGCAAGAGTTCTTGCCATTTCCATCTACCACAAAGCACATACATATGAAGATCTACAAGATTAGAGATCTCATCATCATCCATTTGAAGGCTTCCCATCAATGGAAATTGTTTTAGATTAGGCATTCACATCCATTAGACATATTGTCTTGGATCATCATTGTAATAACATCATTATCTTGTATTACCAATTAGATTAGATGGTTTATGTGTTTGTGCCATAAAACACAAGGTTTATTATGTTGGGCCATAAAACATAACGGCTTTAGGTTGGTTCTACCCGGTGTGTAAGAACTCGATATTTAGCTTTGTACCGGATAAAAGGGTAAGCGACGTAAGGTTGGTTCTACCGGTTGAATAATGACTAAGCGATGAAAGGTATGTCGTCATTTTATTCTTAGAAGTTTTGATTGTTGAATATCTTTGTTATACAAGCTTGAATAATGACTAAAACTTGTTATATAAGTTTACCTTAAAGCCTACCAAGTTTTAAACCTTTTCGTCGGGTCTAAATATGCGTTTTTAGAAAAATTTATCCAGACCCCCGGTTTCGTTTGTTAACAAAGCCGGTTCTAAAGTCGGGCAATATTAGTTGGCATCCTCTGAACTTTTATGCATCCTTCCTTGAAATTAAAGTATTTTGGCCATTAATCAAGCTTGGTATATATTGTCTTATTCAACACAAGGCAAAAAGAATTTTTTTTGTACGATATGTTAAATGTCTAGTTGCTTTACTATGCATTGTTTATATATCTTGATTATATGCTTATTTCTCATCATATTTAAGCTTGTTTATTTGTGAAATATATGTGCCTTACTTATCATGCTTTTCATTCTCTTGTATGTCAACTAAGATTCTTAAAAGAAATAAAACGGTTTCAAAAGGGGTGTTTGGGTTAACTCTTAATTTTGTCAAAAATGCCTTTTTGGTAAATATTTCGGTAACTCATATTAGTAGAATTAATGCCTAAGATGTTTGATACTCTATATGACTACTTGTTTTCATTGTTTACTTCTTATATTTGCATCTGGCTCATAAGTGTCTTGTTTGGATACTTGCTTTTTTGATTGTCGAATTCATGTTCTTGCTCAATGTGGCTTATGCTAGGTCTCGTGCATCTCATATAGGCATATATATCTTTCTTTGATTTGCTATATACATTCTATGATAATCTCAGTATAACCTTGAGAATAAGAACTAAGTATGTAAGTAAAATGTTTTGACAAAAATTATGATAAAATTTATGCACATCAATGTAGGATTGAAAACTTGAATGTTTCATCCAAAATACTCAAAGTGATAATGAAGTGTAATGATGTCATGTTATAGTTTAAAAACATACTTTAAAGTGGGTCAAAGTAATAAGTCATTGTTATGGTTAAAACGGGTCAAAACTAGTGTTTGACAAAACCCGTAAAGAACGGCTCCGCTGTTCATTTAGACCAAGTGTGCATTTTTTATTGAAGTATATATTTTATGAACAAAATTTATAAGTTTTGATGTTATGAAGTCGAGTTTCGGTCATTTTAGCCATATATAAAATCGGGACAACAAGTTTTGTAGAAAATGAGTCATTTTGAGAATTTCATATAAAATCAATAGTATGAGTTAGAAATTGTGCCACCCGCCATTTTAAATGCAATTGAGTCTAGATAGTCTCAAAGGTTGAATTTTTAGTTTATAAATTAATAACAAAAGGTTAGATTTGGGTCATGGCATATCCGCCTAAGGTTTTAAATATTTTTGGCCATGTTGAAAAAAGGGGCATTTCAAAAACACTTCTTTAAAATTATCTACACATTTATACATTGTCATTTCGTACTTGTCAATCCTCTTTAACTACTAGTTCTCCAACGTGGTCTTCCCTCTCCCAAACACCACTAATGCTACGTTTTCCATATTAGTAGTAAATATGACATTTCTTCTGTTAGTCTATCAAGACATCTTGCTTTGCATATACATATGTTGATTATATGTTCTTGTCGTTATCTTGGTGTTTGATAACTATTGGATTAATTAAAAAATTCGTAATCCTTAGGAAAGATTTTGTTTCATTTGTTATATGCTTTTAAGCTTGTATTCATGATATTAAATGTTAAGACTTAAACATGACTTGCATGATTCTTACATTTAAAGTAATTTTGTCTCTTATATGATGTATCTATGATCTCATTATTTGTCATTTGGATACATGATGATTTGGATATGGATATGTCTATGTTTGATAGTTCTTGTTCCTTGTTGTCATTTCTTAAATCTATGCGTATGATGATTTAATTTATACATGCTTAAACATGGTTTGCATGATCTTTTAATTTTGTTCCTTATATGACATTGCTACATGATATACTTGCTACTTATGTTCTTACGTTATGTTAAAGTATTGTTGGTATACATTAGAAGTCTAGGATTTTCTTTAAATCTAGTTCATCATAACTTCATTAAATCTCGTGCCTATTTGTTTCCTTTGACACATACCTTTTACTTCATTGTTCATGCAGACGATTTACCAATCTAATACATCTTCTTCATTATCCTTGTGTTTGGAGGAACTATCTAGGATATGTACTTGTATGATTACTCATTTCTTTTCATGTTGTTTATGTTTGAATTCTTGAATGTATGTTTGTAAACTAAATTACTTACGTTTATGGATTGGCTTTATGGTATTTATGCTTCTTGATTGATCCATATACCTAGAATTAGGAGCGTATGGAATAGTCAAAATTCATAGGATCTAAGCGTTAATTTTTCTTATAAGCCTTTTACATCATCAAGGAATCCCATTTGATTACTACCTCAAATAAAATTAGGCTTAGATATCATTTACAACATTTCTAGGATTTTTAAGGTTTGAGGAACCTTCACTGCAGTAGCCGGCTCCATATGCACCGGTTCTGTTATACAAATAGAACCGTCTCTGCCGGTTCTACAGTAAGCATTTTACCGTTTGAGGTAGTTAACTTTTAAATCCAACACTTTAATTAGGTTATGTATACTTGTATTAAGGTTACCCAATAGTTGGTTTTGAATTATCTAGCACTTAAGTCCTTCTAAAACTCATAGAATTATCTAATATTTTTTCGAACTCGTACTATGACATTTTAAGCTAGTTGCAACATATGTCTATCTATGTTATGTCTTATGTGTCTATTTGCGAATGTGTTTTGTTTGTATATATGTATATCTATGGGTCCACTTGTTGAGTCTTTCATGTGATAATATTTGAGCAAGTTTCATTCGTGTGATAATATTGTAAAATGATATTCTTGCTTCTATATTGTGTTAGACTTAAAAATAACCCGTTTTGGATTTATGTGAATAAAGATCGATTTCTTTATCAAGTTAATTTGTGCGCTTTCGCACATTTATCATACTTTAATCCATATCTCTCATTACATGTTCATACATGCATAATCATCGTCACCTCTTTATTAATAAGCATTCATTGCTAGTTTCTTGCATTGTCATCACCATCTTTCACCACTTCTTTCACAACTTACTAATCTAAATCTTTCACCACTACAAAGTCACCTCGTTTAGCACCTCATGTGATTCATCATACCACAAGGTAAGGTTTAGTAATAAATCTTTTTACTTCTATCAATATTGAGTCATCCAACGAGTCTTT
>BQNB010055735.1:0-32528 GCA_026074375.1 Tanacetum coccineum
TATTGGCGGAAATATCTCATCGGCTATTAATTAAGAAAATTCTGTTATACCCAAAACAGTATTAACGGTAACACATTAGTACTAATATTAGCCTAGCAGTATTAACATTTTGCCTAGCAGTACTAATATTAGTATAACAGTTTTAACTTTTTCTCCAATAACTATACAACCACATGCCTCTATTCATCACAAGCATACTAGAAACAACTAGATAGACATTTGAGAATTCATGAGGATCCATATTTATGCATAGCCCATGAATAAAGGTTAAGAACTGTTAACAAAACTAAACTACCAGTTATAACCAATTTCTTCCAAAATTAACCTCAATAATTCCAGCTGTCTCATCTCACCAAATCCAACCATACTTCTTTGCCTATCCTTCAAGTGTTAGTCTAAGAAAACATAATCCAAAACATTTGCTTCTTTACAATATTAATTGTTGACTAACAGTATTAACACTAGCAGTGTTAAGTATAACTAGCAGTACTAGTTATACCTAGCAGTACTCATTTTAGAGATACCAATGTTAACCTTAATTTCATCCAAAAAGCATCTCCAGTCCATTGCAATCATCCTCTCCTCAATTAAAGCAACTATAGGTTGAGCATTCCAATGCTAGCAGTTAAAAACTTGAATCTGCTAACATCAAACGCCTTTATGAGGAGATCTGCTACATTGTAATATGTGTGTATCTTGATCACCTGAATCAACTTCTTCTTATGAGAGTCTCTAATGAAATGGTGCCTAATCTCTATGTGCTTGGTTTTAGAGTGAAACACTGGATTCTTTACAATACAAATGGTGATTTCATTATTAATGTAAATCTTGATGTTCATGAAGTTGAACCCATAATCAAGCATTTGATTTTGGATCCATAACACATGTCCACAGCAATTAGCAGCAGCAACATACTCTGCTTCAGCAGTAGAGTTTGCAACTATAGTCTGCTTTTTACATTGCCATGAAATCAACCTTTTGCCAAGAAATTGACAACCTCCTATTGTGGATTTCCTATCAAGGCTAGCTCTAGCATAATCACTATCAGAAAAAGCTTGCAAGTCAAATAGTGAATCCCTAGGATACCAAAGGCCCAATTTAGGCTGTCTTTTTAAGTATCTAAAGATTCTCTTCACTGCATAAAGGTATGAAGTCTTTGGTGTAACTTGAAACCTTGCACAAGCACAAATAGCAAACATTATGTCAGGCCTAGAAGCTATTAAGTACATCAATGATCTAATCATTGATCTATATAAGTGAACATCCACATTCTCAGCTTCTTCATCCTTGTTTAATGCCTTGATAGTCTCTATTGGAGTGCTTGCTACCTTTATTGTGGTAAAATCAAACTTCTTTAATATATCAGCCACATACTTGTCTTGGCTAATGAATATTCCATCCTCCTTTTGTTGTACTTGCAATCCTAAGAAGAAAGTGAGCTCCCTCATAGAACTCATCTAGAATCTTTTGTGCATCATCTGCTCAAATTCAACACACAAAGACTTCTTTGTAGACCCAAACATGATATCATCAACATACACCTGTACTAACAGGATATCACCTCTGTCCTTCTTGATGAACAAAGTTTTATCTATAGAGCCTCTTCTGTATCTTTTTTCCAATAAGTAGGTACACAAGGTCTCATACCAGGCTCTAAGAGCTTGATGTAAACCATATAAAGCCTTTTCTACCTTGTAAACTTTGTTAGGAAACTCTGGATCTTCAAACCCTGGAGGTTGGCAAACATAAACCTCTTCTTCAATTATGCCATACAAAAATGCACTCTTCACATCCATCTGATAAACAATGAAGTTCATGAATGAGGCATAGGCTAAGAAAAGCCTAATTGCTTCAATCCTAGCAACTGGAGCAAAAACTTCATCATAATCTATACCCTCCTCTTGAGTGTAACCCTGGGCTACCAGCCTTGCCTTGTTTCTAACCACAATTCCTCTATCATCTTTCTTGTTTTTGTACACCCATTTAGTACCAATGGCCCTCTTGCCATATGGTAAATCAACCAAAGTCCAAACCTTTTGTAATTTAAACTGTAGAAGCTCATCCTGCATTGCTTCTATCCAGCTTGGATCTGTCAAAGCTTGAATCACCTTTTTGGGTTCTACTTGTGATAGAAAACAAGCAAACAGACAATTCTGAAAATCTTTATGGTTGATTCTCTGTTGCCCTGAACTAAACATACCATGTTCAGTCACACTCTTTGTCATTCTTCTGGTTTGAGGTGCTGAATGTATATCTCCAATGATTTGTTCAAGTAGATGATCCTTGTGAACTCTTGTAGTTGAAATAGGACTGACAGGCACAGTTGTAGCCAAATTATTCATGTCAGCCTCTACACCAACTTCTTCATCATCATCAGAATAGACAATCTCTTCCAAATTAGGCATATTTAGATCATCAATACATCCATATACTATCTCATCAATAGCATTATCTTCTATGCTAGCAGTATTAACAGTTGGACTAATAGTATTAATGTTGTTAGTGCTGTTGTAATTTGCATCCTGCTCTTGATTAACTCTTGGCTTCTCTGTATTTGGCACCTCACTATCTTCATTCTCTGGATCTTTAGCATCCTTCTTTTCCTCCTCCCCTGATGGTTTGAGTCCAGCATCAGGAGAATCCTTTAAACTAGAAGAGAATGATAGATCTTGAGTCAAAAATGGTAGCGGTGTGTAATCTTTTCCAGGTACTGTCTCCATTCTAGCTTTTCCTGCATCATCACATGCTTTTGTACCTGCACTACCATTATATTGATTCTCTGCAACAACTGGCTTATAATTCATTGATTTTGTTAGAGCATCTATATCAAAAAGCCAATTAGGTCCACTTCCTACAATATTAGGTGTATCCTTACTAAACTTAATATGCATGTTCTCTTCAATTATCTTAGTTCTACTGTTGAATACTCTGAATGCTTTACTATTGGTAGAGTATCCTACAAAGAACCATTCATCAGCCTTTCCATCAAACTTACCAAGGTGATCTAATGTATTAAGAATAGTAACAGGACACCCAAATGGTCTCATGAAGCTTAAGGCAGGTTTTCTACCTAGAAAAAGTTCATAAGGGGTCTTGTTGTGAGGCTTGATAACTAACACCCTATTTTGAACATAACAAGCAGTATTAACTGCTTCAGCCCAAAAAGTTGTTGGCAATTTTGAATCAACTGGAATAGTCTTAGCAGCCTCTAATAGTGTCCTATTTTTCCTTTCTGCTACTCCATTTTGTTGTGGAGTCCTAGCAACACTAAATTCCCTCTTAATACCCTTCATTTCACAGAACTGATTCATGACTTTATTCTTGAATTCAGTCCTATTGTCACATCTAATCACTTTCACCTTAAGGTTTATTAGATTTTATATGCCTGTAATAAATGTTTTAAGGATTTCACTAGTTTGTTCATAGTTTTGAAATTTATATGTCCAAGCCTCCTATGCCATAGATTAGATTCATCTAATGTGGCCTTTGCAAAGAGACAAGTTAGACCTCCTGAAGGAACAATATTCTTTAAATCAACACTGTACATGTTATCTTTTCTAGGAACTCTAAGCAAGACATGATTTTCATCAAGTAGCTTAAAGTCAGGAGACAAAACAACACATTCAGTGTCTGTAAAAAGAACACTGTTTTTCTTGTCACACATTTGTAAGACACTAAAAAGGTTAAACTTAAGCTCCTTAACAAAGTACACATCTTCAAAATCCAATTTACCTGTACTGATTTTACCTTTACCAGTGATTTTACCTCCTTTGGGATCTCCTCCAAAGGCAACAAATCCACCATCAATTTCTTCATAATCTGAGAGGTAGGACTTGTTTTCAGTCATGTGTCTAGAGCATCCACTGTCAATGACTTCTTTTTCTTGCAATTCTAGCTATGGATTGCCCTGTATAAAAAGTAAGAGAATCAGGCTCTCTTGGGGACCCAAGCCATTAATGACTTGGATCTGCCTTGTGCATCAACATAGTCAAATCTTTTAAAGTTCATTGATCCACCATTATGTCTGGAGACATGGTCTAAAACCTTTTGCTTTGGTCTCCAAACCCAACATGCTGAGGCCTTAACAGCATTAGCCTCATTTCTCTTATTATCACTTATTGTTGCTATTGGTCCGACATTAGTAACACATATTAACTTTTTCATTAAAATTACTGTTCTTATTTGATGTAAACATGTTAAATGGCCTTCTAACATGAATTAGTTTCTCTTGGGGGACCCATATCCATTACTGACTTGAGTCTGCCTTGTAGATCAACATAGTCAAATCTTTTAAGCATGTATGATCCACTATCTTTGGATGTATGGTCAATAACATTTCCTGTTGGTCTCTAAATCCAGCATGCTGAGGACTTAACAGTATTTTCCCCATTTCCCATAGCAGAACTAACTACTGCTTTTGGCCCAACAGTAGTTACATTGTTAACCCTAGCAGTTTTAACCTTTTCATTAAGATTATTGGTTTTAGCTCCTGTTTTTGGGTCCTTGAGGGAGGGGAGCGAAATGGAATGTGCTTTAAAATAGGAATATGTTTTGGGTAATGCATCATTCACTTTTTATTAGGGGCAACAGTATTCACAGTGCCGTTGAGTACTAATTGATGTTGCAGCTTTTGGGAGAGTTTTGCGCTTAGCAGGCGATTAACTTGGTAACTGTGATCCTGACTTTGTTGCAAATACGCTGTTGGAACAAAATTTTCCCTTTAGGATGTAGGTGAGTAAAATATTTGGTGTTCACCACTCTTGACATTGTTTCCATACTGGGTCTAATTTCCCTTTGACTAGTAACCCTTCCCTTATTATTCAACACGTGTTTTTATCTCCTTTTATTTTAATGAAAATCACAAGTCTTTGATTAAATGGTTGAACTCCTAACACATAATACAACAATAGCTTTTTTTATAAACACAAATAACCTTCCCTAGTTTCCTTCTGAGTCATCATCCCATTCTAGTTTCTTCTATTACCCCTAGAAATTTGACTTTTCCTGGGATACTCTACTTGCTTTTGTGTGTTTTCCTTATTAACAAATTTCACATTCTTATCAAATTTGACAAAATTGATTTTTGTAAACTTTGGTTTTGTCTGATCAGTTTTAGGTCTAAACACACTATTCATAATCACAAACGAGTTGTCCAAATCTTCAATGATAGGAGCAAAGTCCTAACATTTTTTATGGTTTTTTCCAAACTATCCTTACTGGTTTTTAGGTATGCCTAGTAATAGTTTTATACACTCACTTAATTCATATAGACCAGAATCATCCTAACCTAGCAAAGATAAGCCAGTCTTCATGGCAATGTAGTTCCCAGTGTATGGAGGGGGAACTCATGCGAAACCCTTCACTTATTGATCTATCATTTACTGGATTATCATCCCCATCACTTTCTTTACTGTTAAACACACTATGAACCCACTCACTGCTCATTCATTTGACTATCAATAACCAAGACCCACTTTTCTTATCAACTTATTTGACTATTAATCAGTTTCAGTTAGATTCTTTGATGATTCGTCAAATTTTTCTCTAGCTTAAGTTGTCAATAGCATCTTTCTCTTTTAAGGCTTCTCTAACTGATTTTAAGGTCTTTGATAAAATAACTTCACTTGGACATCATAATTTAAAAATGCAATATCTTTCTCATAAACAGCTTCATTCTTTTCATGAACAACTATCCTAGCTTCTAATGATTCTAATCCCATTTGATAACCTATAATTTCTAGATTAGATTTATTAAGAGCTTCACGTGCTGGTTGATCATAAACTATTTTTGAAGAGTTTCATATATTTTAAAGAAATCTATAGAGCAAATATGTACCTCAGATGACTGAACTTTGCTGAACCTTGGATGTATAGGCCATTGAACAAAGTTTGTGATGCCGTTCTTCAGCCTGAAATGCTCCAAATCATTATACACCTATCCATCTTTGAATAACCAATGCATTTATAGTAGATTATCCACTAGTGCATTCCTATCTTGGACCATTCACCATTTCCCATTCCCTTGATTCCTTGGTGCCCTGCATTCTCTAGCAAAGTGACCTCTCCTGTGGCAGTTGTAACATTTAACCTTTGTCTTATCAAAGCCAACAGTTTCTTTGCCATTGAAATTCAGATTCCTTATTGCCATCTTTAAGAATCTTTTCACCTTCATAGTAAGAATGGCCACCTATCCTTTTGAGATCCACTCTTCAAGATCATACAGTATACATCTGATCCAGATATCTTCCTTGTCCAATGTGGACTATTAGATTGATTAGCAAAGAAGGCAACAACATCATAAGCATAATTAAGGAAGAAGCATGTCCCTGTACACTAGCAGTAGAAACTTCATGACAGTATAACTGCTTCATTAGTAACTGGCTCAGTATTTTCTGAAGATACAAAACCACATTCTAGATTTTGAAGCTTAAGCTTGAGTGGCATTTAATCTTAGATTCCATACACTTCATATGATATACAAATCATCCATGCCCATTTTGGTCTTAGAAATCAGATTTGTTCTCATGATTACCGTATATTGTATCCAAGCTGATGGTATGACTTCTCAGCACACTTAAGATTTGCATCTTCCTGAGAATAAACTTCACGATAAATTTCCAATTGGCTGATGAGTTTCTCAAACCTAACATAAGGTTTTATCAGAGTCCTTCTGATCTTGATGCAATAAAATTTTCGAATTTGCTTCTTCAGAATGGGTTTCTTTCTCATTTTCATTTGATTCTTTGTTGCTCCAAACCTGCCATTAATGCTTCAATAAGGAGTCTTATGCATCCTTGCCTCCATGAAACTTCAATAGTGCTCACAGGAATGGCCAACAACAGAGAGCTTTTACTTTCATTCATTCTTTCTTGCCAATGCTATTTGTTCAGCATTTTTTGGGAGGAATGGGACCTCAGTACCCTAGCCCTCAGCATGATGCAATAGTAGGTGCATCACCATTCAACAATAACCTCCAAAGAGCTAATAACCAGTAGTAGTAAGATATTACTCCATTCTCATGCTCTAGATATCAATAGTCTCCTGTTTTAAAGTACATGAAGATTTTAGAGTGCAGACACAGTTTGGTATGTTTTCTGATTGTGACACTATCTTCTTACTCAATGAATATGAGATATTGTATAGAATGTAGTGTTTCTTCATATTCAAAGTTTCTCAACAAGCTCTGATACCACATTTTTGATCCCTTTTTAACTAGATCTTACTTAGCTGTAAAGCTTAGTTTTGTGTGGATAGATCCAAAACAACTAAAGTAGAATATTAAGATTGAGCAATAACTACAAACTATGCGGAATCTGTTTTGAAATACTATGAAGAACAAAAAATAGTAAACAAACTATTCTACTAAACTTTTAGCCTTATTATGGCGCGCGCGGTGTGGAGCGCACTCTGAATAAGTGAATAGGGTTGCAAAATAACCTATAAAGCTACTAATAACAAAGATGAGACGAAAAGAGATATACATACTACATTCCCTAGGATATCCTTTTAATAACTCCAAGTGATTCCATAAGGATTACAATACTTTCCTAACTTATCATTATCTTTTTCTAAATAAATTAAGATCCTAATCAAATAAGTTATACACATCTTCTTAACCAAAAAACTAATACTTATCTTCGTAGTAATTCTTGTCTCCAATCAATCTTAATCTTCTCCTATGTCACATAATTCTCCAGTCAGTAGTATCACTCATCAAGTTGTAACTGAGCACAAGCAGTATTAACCACTTAGAAGTTTACTCTAACACTACTAACATACACTAGCAGTACTAACTTTTGTCCTAGCAGTAGTAACTACTTAGTATATTTTCATTCTTTATCTCTGAGCAGTCTTAACTTCTATTAGCAGCAGTAACTTTATGCTAACAGTACTAATATATACTAAGAGTATAACTACAGTAGTATAGTTTACAACTACCAGTACTAACTACTTAGCATAATTTTCATTAGTATTACTAGCAGCACTAAGTTATGCTTGACAACACTAATATATACCTGAGCAGCAGTAACTCTAAGAATATCTTGAAGTCTTTCAAAACATCATTAGACAACATACATAACATAGGTTTAACCAGTAAATATACTAATAAAAATACTGAATAAATAGGATTTAATGTCCACTACCTTAGTTGTTCGAACACCACTACATACCGCGAACTCCATCTTGACCAGTGTACAACACTGCTCGTTACAGTGTTGTTTTAGGTTTGTCTCTAAATATAAATTTAAAACTTATAATCAAATAATTTGTCGCCTACAACGACAGCACATTAGGTTTCAGGGCGCCGCTGCCAGGGAGTGAATTAATTAACCTTATTCATATCAGTATTTCTAACCATTAATTATTTTTATTTAGTTAGTGTACTCATAATTATTTTAAATTCTATTTGTTTTATTTTCGCATGGTAATGTTAAAATTGTTTGTTTAAATTCCTGCATTGCTTAATACAAAGTATTCAATTCATTGAATACGACGTATTAGTCCATTTTACCTTTTTCTCTATTGTAAGTTGATTACATGAAAAAAATGGACGACCCAAATATCACATAGAGGAATACATTAGACTTCAAGAGGAGAAAGCTCTAAGTCGGGGTGAGACGTTTAATTGGCAAATTGCCACGTACGATAAGATGGAATATTGTGAAGATGAGGACGACTGCTTTACAAACTTTGAAACCAAATTTCCAGCCATAGTCCTTGATAATACTTTAACATCCAATGCAACACTCTCATGTGGACCCACGGTAAGTCCTCTTCAGACAATGAAATTGACTTTAAAATATCGTTTGACGAATCCGACAATGAAGATTACACGGTAGTTTATGACGAAAATTCATTTTCCTATAAAATAATTTATGTCAACAATTTGAAAACGGATTCTGAAAATGATAATGATAAAGTCAATATGCCTTTATTTACATCACCCGAGCCTGAGGTCAGTTATTTTAATGATTTGACTTCTATAAAAGATTTTGAGAATGAATTTCTAGCCATTGTTTATAATGATGCTCATAACGTCGAAATTAGATCTCTTAACTGAACCTATTATAAGTCCTCAACATATCGATGAATTTGATTTGAAAGATGAAACATCATTGTTTGAATGTGATGAAGTGGAACAAAACATGTTATACTTTAATGATTTATTTCCTTTTAACGTAATTTATCCTGATGATTTAAAATTAGATACGGACAACAATAATAAAATTGATATGAACGACCTTCGGGGGATATGTCTGTCACACCAATACCTGATGTAATAAATGTCACTGGCACAGGGTCAAATAAGCTTTCAGAACAAGTCATGATACATCTTAATACATTTTTCAAACAAAATTTTATACAAGAAGCTAGATGTTAATACAATGGCTTGTAATTATCTTAACAACGGGATGCTTTTAAGAATTTGTATGTGCCATTTGGCATCCCGTTCGACCCCAAAAAGTTTATTAGGATGGGATTAAAATTGGGGAAAAGTCTAACTTAAAGACTTTTCTGAAAACAAAAGTTCTTCCCCCGGGAGACAACCAGATCATTTTATTGTTTTTTGCATTTTTTAATATTTGTTGCACAAGTCTGTCTTCCCAGACACTCTATACGGCGTATAGAGATGTTTGGACGTTATTAGTTTTTAAAACATAATATTTAATTTCCAGTATTTAATTATTTCTACAGGAACAATACGGCGTATCTTAGGGTTTGGGATACGGCGTATTGATCCCTGTACAGTTGTGTGTTTAATTGTTTTCTTGTACCATTGTAGCGAGATAGAATTTGCACTTGTCTTCTAATCTCTTATACAGGACCTTGCTGAAACTATGATATGGTATATGCTGAAAAAGACATGTGTTGAACTCATCCGGGCATGCTGAATCCCTAGTCAACACACTTTTTGCTCCGCGACTCATCTTGAGAATTATCACAGATCAAAACATCAGGGAGTTTCTCTGTTCTAAATTCTATTTCCCTTATTATTTAATTGTTTTATCTAACAACTACGAGGAATTGTATACATTTTAAGTGGGGGGATGGAGAATTAAAACGTACTGACTTTCTTTTTTACAAAATAACATGCTACGAGCTTAAAAGTGCTTAAAAACGGCCAAATTTAAAAAAATTTCAGCATGACTTTTGTAAAAATCACTAGTTACATTACCTAGCGCACTATAACCCTTGATACATATTGTGAGAATTAAGCCTATTCCGTTTCCAACTGTCTACTAAAATTCTACAAAATTATGAGTGTGTCGGTGATGTAGTGAGCTTAAGAACTGGCCTGTATATTCACTAGAGATCGCCATGATCTTGTATATGGATTAGATGAAGAACATGTTCAACTGATAAATTTCTAGGATTAAACCAAATATCTGCCTACATGTCGTTAAAAATAAATAACCACACTGGTTAGTTAAATCCTATGTAACCCTTGATTTACCTCATTTTTTAGAGTAAAATCCCCTAGAACAAAACCGTTGAGGTACCATTCCTTTCTTTTTCGACACCATATTATATGTTACGTTACACACACCTTTGCACCTTAAGCCTAAAAAATCGAGGGACAAGAATAACCCTAAAACATCCAAACGGAAAAAATGGACCATATATAAAACAAAATAGATAAAGAAAAAAAACGAAGGAAATAAAAAAAAAAAGACAAGAAAAGAGAAAAATTATAGAATAGGGAAAAATAAAAAACACAATCGTCGGAAAGAAACCTAATAAGTACTAACGGGTAACTCAAAAAAAATATAAATAAAGAAGTAAAATAATCAAAAGAGACAACAATAAGAAATGTAGTAAAAACCTCTCAAGACCCCATGCTCCTGCTCCACCAAAACGACATAAACAAAATACAGCCTCATTCCTATCCGAAACCAACACCCACCCAAAAACAAAACACAAAATCCCCCTACTCATATACAACACCCCCCACCCACCCCGCACACGAGACCGACCCACCACACACCTCTCACCTCAAACCCCTCCGCACTCCCTCCCCATACCTCCTTCTCCCCCCAACCCTACCCCATCCTCTGAATCACTCCAAACCCCACCTCACCTCCCCACCACCCCCGCCCCACCGCCACCGACTAACCGAACCCGTATCCCCCCTGCACCTCCTACACCCCAACCCACCCCCACCCCCTTCCCGCGTCTCAACTCCAACCCATCCGCTACCTCCCCTCCCCCTCCAACCACCAAAATTCACCACCTCCTACCAACTCCCACCCCTCACTCGCCCTTGCCCGCCACCAACGTATACACCCCATCTCGTGGGCCCCCCCCAACCTCTCCCACTACTAAAAACCAACACCCCTCCCATCCAAGCTCGCCACTTCTCGCAGCTCATCAACCACATCATACCCCCCCTAACCCACTACACCCCCAACCTCACCTTACGAACACAATAACCACCCACCCCCCAACCATCCCCGCTCCCTCTTGCAGACATGTAAATATAAGCCTATTTTAAAACCAAATGATCTAGTTGCTTTCATGTAAAGTTTTATATTTCTAATGTCAAAGAGTAAATTTTTCTAGCTCTGTACTGGTCGCTAAATTGCACAAAGCAATGTAAAACTATGTAGCTCATCATTTACGCATACTTTCACTGATTATGAGGTTCATTTACAAGAAGAGCACAATAAAAAAAGATTATCCGGATGAATTAGAAATAGAAGCAGTGAAATTAAACCGATATTTATTATGTAATGATTAAAAAAAAGGAAGAAAATTTTGTCCCGTTTCAATTCAAAGAATTTATCCCGAAGGAATTACTTATAAGGATCGATTATTCATTTGATACGTTATAAAAATCAACGATAGTAAGTCTTGTACGAAAGTGGCCGATATCAGCACATAGTAAAGTAATGTAAATGAGCGGGGATGTAAAGTAAGTTGACCAATATGGGAATTCCCAACTAGGTTGTCATTTGTCATTTTGTGATCGATGAGGCGTGTCTATCTATATGATCGAGTCTTTGTCATGAAACGGTCGGGGGAAAGTTACTAGCAACCGTACCTTTCCTAGCAACTAACCTTAGTGTCTGACTCTGAATGATGACTATTTCGAGAGCGTGATTATGTCTATTCCATCATTATCGACAACGTATGCAATGTGAAAGTGCTTAATTACCACATATCATATACCTCTAAAAACGAGCTTAATGACCAAAAACAGACAAAACTTACTGCCAATATATGTTTTGTTTTTGCATTTATATTGTGCAGGAAGTGATATCCCAAACATAAGACAAAAACCAAGCCCAAAATGACAAAACTGATCATAGGAATAAAAAAAAATAATGGAAAAGACTGTGCAGAAATCAAGGCTCAAAAGTCCAAAAATGGCAAAGTCAAGTCCAATAACTGAAGAATTCAGCAGTCAAACCGGAGCCGAACTGAGAATACTATTGAATGCCATCTTTACCCTCTGATGGGCCGGGAAAGCCCAATAGTATATATGAAGAACTGTGAAGACCAAATGGCCCTCATCATTTACCCAGCTCCATTGTGTGCAATTGACAAAGACTGTGAAGACTTTGAAGGCCCAATCCTAGCCCAGTTACCGCCAAATGCTCAGCCATGTACAACACAAAACCCACTTCATAACCGTTATTGCTTGAAAAAAGCCCAATAACCAAACACACCACCTTATTGGGCCCAAACACAAAACCCAGTGGGCCCACTACAAGCCCAAACACAAAACCCAAGCCCAATAGCCTTTTTACAAAACCAGAGGGACTTGTTGTGTTATTTTGAAAACCTATTTTATAAAGAAAATGGCTAAATAAAGAGAAGGGCCAAAACTGCCAATTTCAGAAAGTATTTTTATAAAGAAAAAAAGAGCTAAAAAGAAAACAAGACTGAAAACTCCAAATGAAATTCCTTTATATTTTTAAACAACAAGGGCATAGTTTTGCAAATGTCAAAACTCTTTTATTCGTTTATTCATAAACAGTGAGGGACCATTTGTGTACAACTCCAACTTATTTATAACTAAATTCGGTCAAATAGAATTGAAAAGAGAAAGATAGTTGAAGGACCAAAGTTGCATCTTTTTCAACCTTTACGTTTAAACCTGCAACCATATCGTACCTCAACCCCGTACCCGCCAAAATCAAACCACTGCCATTCCCCATGGTTTTCAAGCTCAAACCACCTCCCAATACTACCACAGCTCAACCCTACCTTTCCCCACTCAACCCCAACCCTACAAACCCTTTCCCTGGCAAATCACACAACCCGAGCACACCCTTTCAATGGTGAGATTGTAAGAAAAGCCAATGGAGGGCTAGGATTAATTGTGAGGCTTCCTACTCTCACAACAAACTCGTCCCAAGTCTTTGAGACTGCTATAAAAGGGAGAAGACCAAGCCGAAGTTTTTTTTTAACACCATGTTACACATGTTTTAGTTTAAAATGTTTTAATTTAAGTTTTTCTTTAAGCAATTTATGTATTCAGTTCCTTTTTAAAGTTATGTGTAAGTTTGTTTTGTTTTTAATGAAAAAAGTTAAGTGTTCTCTTGATAATCCTACTGTTTGGAATTTAAAATCTTACAAGCTTTTAATTCTGTTTAAACTTATAATAACAATGTCCACTCAACGTTGTCAACACCTTTACTTATAAACTAATTTCCCTTCTTGGCCATCTACCTCACTTACTAAAATCAAAACCCAAATTTATAATAAGGAGGTGTTTGGCATGCGCAAAATGTCAATTTGAGTTGTTATAGGGTCCTAATGCACTCAGCCACTCTCAGGCTTGAGTGTGTGGGACTCATTAGTGTAATTTGATCAAAAGTTTTTAGTAAAAAATAAGTTTTTAAGGCCCTTTTGTTATTCTGCCAAAAAGCTATAAACCCAAATTAAGCTAAACAGCTTAAGCTGTTTAAACAGCTTAAGCAACACCTTTATTGTGCTTGTTTAGTTATAATTTTTTTTGCAGAATTAACAAAAGGGCCTTAAAACCTTAATTATACTAAAAACTTTGATCAAATTACACTAATGGTCCCTCACACTCAGGCCCAAGAGTGCTGAGTGCCTTAACCCCATAACAAACCTCAAATTAACCCATATGCAGGCAATGCCAAACCCTCCTTAAATTATAAAATATTCGGTTTTTGACTTTTTAAGTGATGTTAATGCCCAGAAATTAGATTAATAAGTAAAGTGTACAACTCATTGAACATTGTTATATAAATTTAAACAGAATTAAAAGCTTAGTATGAATTTTTTAAATTCCGAACATACGATAATCAGAGAACACTATAACTTTTTATTAAAAACAAACAAACTTACAACATAAACTTAAAAAAGGAACTGAATACAATAATTGCTTAAAGAAAAACTTAAATTAAAACATTTTAAACTAAAACATGTGTAACATGGTGTAAAAAAAAACTTCGGCTTGGTCTTCTCCCTTTTATAGCAGTCTCAAAGACTTGGGACGAGTTTGTTGCGAGAGTAGGAAGCCTCACAATTAATCCTAGCCCTCCATTGGCTTTTCTTACAATCTCACCATTGAAAGGGGTGCTCGGGTTGTGTGATTTGCCAGGGAAAGTTTGTAGGTAGGGGTTGATTGGAAAGGTAGGTTTAGCTGTGGTAGGTACTTGGAGGTGGTTTGAGCTTGAAAACCATGGGAATGGCAGTGGTTTGATTTTGGCGGGTACGGGGTTGAGGTACGATATGGTTGCAGGTTTAAACGTAAAGGTTGAAAAAGATGCAACTTTGGTCCTTCAACTATCTTTCTCTTTTCAATTCTATTTGAGCCGAATTTAGTTATAAAAGAAGTTTTGGAGTTGTACACAAATGGTCCCTCCTGTTTATGAATAAAAGAATTAAAAAGAGTTTATGATATTTGCAAAACTGCCCCTTGGGTTTAAAAAGGGTAAAGGAATTGTCATTTGCGCGTTTTCAGTCCTTGTTTTCTTTTTAGCTCTTTTTTTCTTCTAAATACTTTTTGAAATTGGCAGTTTTTGGCCCTTCTCTTTATTTAGCCATTTTCTTTATAAAATAGGTTTTCAAAATAACACAACAAGTCCCTCTGGTTTTGTAAAAAGGCTATTGGGCTTGGGTTTTGTGTTTGGGCTTGCATTGGGCCCACTGGGTTTTGTGTTTGGGCCCAATAAGGTGTGTGTTTGGTTATTGGGCTTTTTCAAGCCCAATAGATTATTGAAGTGGTTTTTGTGTGTACAATGGCTGAGATTTTCTGTAACTGGCTTAGGATTGGCCTATACAAAGTGCTCACAGTCTCTGTCATTGCACACAAATGGCTGGTGAAAATGTTGAGGGCCCCATACTGGTCTTCACAGTCTTCATAAAATATACTATTGGTCTTTCCTCGCCCATCAGATTGGTAAAGATTGCATTCAATATATTCTTCATTTCCGGCTCCGTTTTGACTGCTGATTCTTCAGATATTGACTCTGCTTTGGCATATTTGGACTTTGCCTTGATTTGCCACAGTCTTTTCCATTCCCATGCTCAGTTATGACATTTTGGCTTGGTTTTCATCTTTTGTGATATCCACTTCTGCACAATTCAAATGCAAAACAAACATAATTTGGCAGTTTTTGTCTTGTTTTTGATCCTTCTAAGCACGTTTTTAGAGTAAAATATATGTGTAATAAGCACTTATCACAGCATACGTGGTCGTAATGATGGAATAGACAAGCACGCGCGAAACAAGTCCTCATTCTAGTAGACCACTAAGGTTAGTTGCTATAAAGGTACGTAGCTAGAAACTTTCCCCGACCGTTTTCTTGACAAGAGACTCGATCATTAATAGATAGAGCCTCCGATCACAAAAATTGACAAAGACAACCTAAGTTGGCGTTCCCATGATGGCCAACTTCCCTTACATCCCGCTCTTTACATACTTTTACATAAGTGGTGATATCGGCCACTTTTTACAAGACTGTACATCGTTGATTTTTGTAACGTATCAATGAATAATCGATCCTTCTAAGTAATTCCTTCGGTATAAACTTCTTTTGAAACGACTATTTTTCTTCCTTTTTTTAAACAATACATCATAAATATCGGTTTAATTTCACCGTCTTCACTTTCATAATTCATCCGGATAATCTTTTTTTATAGTACTCTTCTTCGGAAATGAACCATAATCATGAAAGTAGCGAAACTTATGAGCTACATATTTTTCCCATTGCATTGTGCAATTTCTCGACCATTACAGAGCTAGAAAAATTTCACTTTGACATAAGAAATATAAAACTTTACATGAAAGCAACTAGCAACATAGAAAAATTGGCTTAATCTACTGTAGGCTAAGGTGGCAAAGGTGAAACGAAACATATAATATGGTGTAGAAAAAGAAAGGAATGGCTCAACAGGTTGTTCTAGGGGATTTTACTCTAAAAATGAGAGTAATCAAGGGTTACATAGGATTTAACTAACCAGTGTGGTTTTTTATTTTTACGACATGTAGGCTATTTTGTTTAATCTTAGAAATTTATCAGTTGAACATGTTCTTCCATCTAAATCCATAATACTAATCATGGCGGTCTCGAGTGATATACCAGACCAAGTTCTAAAGTCCACTACATCACCGACACACTCATAATTTTGTAGAATTTTATAGACAGATGGAAACGGAATAGGCTTAATTCTCACAATATGTATCAAGGGTTATAGTGCGCTAGGTAATGTAACTAGTGATTTTTACAAAAGTCATGCTGAAATTTTTTAAATTTTGGCCGTTTTTTAAGCACTTTTTAAGCTCGTAGCATGTTTATATTTGTAAAAAAGAAGACATTACGTTCTAATTCTCCATCCCACTTAAATTATACAACGTCCTCGTTGTATAGATAAAATAAATAATAAGGGAAAATAGAATTAGAACAGAAAACTCCCTGATGTTTTGCTCGTGATAATTCTCCAAGATGAGTCCGTGAGCAAAAAGTGTGTTGACTAGGGCTTCAGCATGCCCGGATGAGTTCAACACATGTCTTTTTCAGCATATACCATATCATAGTTTCAGCAAGGTCCTGTATAAAAGATTAGAAGACAAGTGCAAATTCTATCTCGCTACAATGGTACAAGAAAACAATTAAACACACAACTGTACAGGGATCAATACGCCGTATCCCAAACCCTAGGATACGCCGTATTGTTCCTGTAGAAATAATTAAATTACTGGAAATTAAATATTAAGTTTTAAAAACTAATAACGTCCAAACATCTCTATACGCCGTATAGAGTGTCTAGGAAGACAGACTTGTGCAACAAATAATTAAAATGCAAAAAACAATAAAAATGATCTGGTTGTCTCCCGGGAAGCACTTTTGTTTACAGAAAAGTCTTTAAGTTAGACTTTCCCCAATTTAATCCCATCCTTATAAAACAATTTGGGGTCGAACGGGATGCCAAATGGCACATACAAATTTTTTAAAAGCATCCCGTTGTTAAGATAATTACAAGCCATGATATTAACATCTAGCTTCTTGATAAAAAATTTAGTTTTGAAAAATTTATTAGATGTATCATGACTTGTTTCTGAAAGCTTATTTGACCCTTGTGCATTGATCATTTTATTACATCATGCATTGTGTGACAGACATAATCCCCCAAGGTCGTTCATATCAATTTTATTATTTGTTGTCCGTATCTAATTTTAAAAACATCAGATAAAATTACTTTAAAAGGAATAATCATTAAAGTAATACCATGTTTTGGTTCCACTTCATCACATTCAACCAATGATGTTTCATCTTTCAAATCAAATTCATCTATATGTTGAGACTTAAAATAGGTTCAGTAAGAGAACTATTTAGACGTTAAGAGCTACATTATAAACAATGGCTAAAATTCATTCTCAAAATCTTTAAAGAAGTCAAAATCAATAAAATAATGAACCTCAGGCTCGGTGCTGTAAATAAAGGCATAATGACTTTATGCATTACAATTTCCAGAATCCGTTTTCAAATGTTTGACAAAAATTATTTATAGAAAAATGAATTTTTTCACATAAACTTACCGGTAATCATCATGTCGGATCGTCAAACGATATTCTAAAGTCCATTTATCATTTATAGTGAAGAAGACTTTACCGTGGGACCACATGAAGTGTTGCATTGGATGTTAAAGTATTATCAAGACTTAAGGCGGAAATTTTGGTTCACAGTTTTGTAAAAGCAAGTTCGTCCCTCAACTCACAATATTCCATCTTATCGTACGTGACAGTTTTCCAATTAAATGTCTCACCCCGACTTAGAGCTTTCTCCTCGTGAAGTCTGATGTATTCCTCTATGTGATATTTGGGTCGTCCATTTTTCATGTAATCACTTACATAGAGAAAAAAGGTAAAATGGTTAATAAGACGTATTCAATGACTTGAATACTTTGTAATAAGCAATACAGGATTTTATACAAATAATTTAAACAACCATGCGAATTAATACAAATAGAATTTAAATATTAGATTACACCAAACTAAATAAATTAATTAATGGTTAGAAATACAGAATAAGAAAAAAGGTTTAAAATTAATTCACTCCAGGCAGCGGCGCCGAAAACCAATGTGCATCGGTGTAGGGCAATTATTGATTATCAAGTTTTTAAAATTTTATATTAGACGACAAACCTAAAACAACACTAACGAGCAGTCGATACCTGGGGCAAGATGGAGTTCGGCGTAAGTAGGGTGTCGAACACAAAGAGTGGATCACATTAATCCTATAATCTATCAGTATTTCACAGGTTATATTACTCTATTTACTGGTAAAACCTATTTATATATTTGTCCTATGATGTTTTGAAAGACTTCAAGATATTCTTAGAGTTCCTGCTAGCTCAGGTATATAATAGTATTGTCAAGCATAACTTAGTGCATCTGGTAAACTCATGAAAATTATGCAAATTAGATTAGTACTGGTAGTGTAAAAAAATTACTACTGCTAGTTACTACTCTTGAGTATATATAAGTACTGTAGCATAAAGTTACTGCTGCCAAAAGATGTTAAGACTGCTCAGAGATAAAGAATGAAAATAAAGCTAAGTAAGTTACTACAGCTAGGACAAAAGTATAGTCCTGTGCCAATAGTATGTTAGTAGTGTTAGAGTAAACTTCTAAGGAGGTTATTATACAGCACGTGCTCAGTTACAACTGAGTAGGTGATTACTACTAGAGGAAGTAATAAAGCTGACATAGGAGATGATAAATAATTGATTGAGAACAAGAATACTTACGAAGATAAGATTAGATATTTGTTAAAGAAGATGTGTATAAACAATTTTGATTAGGAATAATTATCATTTAATTATAGAAAAAGATCATGAAAGTTAGGAAAGTATTGTAATCCTTATAGGACTCCTTGGTGTATAAAAGGATATCCTAGGGTATGTAGTATGATATATCTCTTTAGTACATCTTTGATATTCGTAGCTTTAAGGTTATTTTGTAACCCTATCACTATTCCAGAGTTGACCGATTCATATTAAGTCTACAAAAGTTTTAGTAAAAAGTTTGTGACTATGTTATGTTCTTCATAGTATTTCAAACAAGATTCCGCATAGTTTGTAGTATTCACAATCTTAGTTTTTACTATAGTTGTTTTGGATCTATCCAACACAACTAAGCTTTAACAAGCTAAGTAAGATCTGTTCAAAAGGGATCAACAAGTGGTATCAGAGCTTGTTGAGAAACTTTGAATAAGAAGAACACTACATCTATACAAGATCTCATATTCAAAGAGAAGATGGAGTCACAATCAGAAACACCAAACATTTGTTTTTGTTTTGGGGTGTCTGCACTAAAACTTCAAGTACTTAAAACTGGAGACTATGATCTCTAGAGCATAAGAATGGAGCAATATCTTACTCACACTGATTATGCTCTTTGGGAGGTTATTGTGAATGGTGATGCACCTGCTATTACATCAGCTAGTGCTGGTACTAAATGTCCTATTCCTCCCAAAACTGCTGAACAAAAGCTAGCAAGAAAGAATGAATTGAAAGCTAAAAGCACTCTGTTGTTGGCCATTCCTGATGAGCACCTATTGAAGTTTCATGGAATCAAGGATGCAAAGACCTTATAGGAAGCAATAAAGGCAGGGTTTGGAGGCAACAAAGAATCAAAGAAAATGCAAAAAACCTTTCTGAGAGCAATATGAAAATCTATTGCATCAAGATCAGAAGGACTAGATAAAAACTATGATAGGTTTTATGAAACTCATCAGCCAACTTGGAAATTCATTGTGAAGTTACTCTCAAAGAAGAATGCAAATCTAAATTTGCTGAAAGTCCTACCATCAGCTTGGAACAATACTACTTTAATCATGAGAAAACAAATCTGATCTATACACAATGGCAAGATGATTTGTATAACCATAGGAAAGGGTTTATGCAATCTAAGATAAAATGCCCATCAAGCTTAACCAAAATCTCAGAATGTGGCTTATTGTATCTTCAGAAAATAACTAGCAGTACTAATGAAGCAGTTTATACATGCTCATGAAAGTTTCTACTGCTAGTTTACAGGGACAAGTTTCTTCCTTAACTTATGCTTATGATGTCATGTTTTCCTTCTTTGCTAATCAATCTAATAGTCCACAATTGGACAATGAAGATCTGGATCAGATTGATACTGATGATCTTGAAGAGATGGATCTCAAATGATAGGTGGCCATTCTTACTATGAAGGTGAAAAGATTCTAAAGATGCATAAGAATCTATTTCAATGCCAAAGAAACTGTTGGCTTTGATAAGACAAAAGTTTAATGTTACAACTGCTACAGGAGAGGTCACTTTGCAAGAGAATGCAGGGCACCAAGGAATGAGGGGAATAGAAATGGAGATGGTCCAAGAAGGAATGCACTAGTGGATACATCTACTATAAATGCATTGGTTATTAAAGATGGGATAGGTGGTTATGATTGGAGCTTTCAGGCTGAAGAAGGCATCACAAACTTTGTTCAAATGGCCTATAACATCCCAAGGTTCATCAGTTCAACACTGAGGTACATATTGCCTAAAATTTTCTAAAAACATATGAAACTCTTCAAAAATAGTATAGTCAACAAGCGAGAAGCTCTAATAAAATCTAATTCTAGAAATTATAGGTTTATCAAATGGATTATAATCATAGAAGCTATATTTGTTCATGAAAAGAATGAAGCTGTTTATGAAAAGATATTGCATTTTTAAATTATGATGTCCAAGTGAAAGATATTTTCTGATCAAAGACTTAAAAGCAGTTTAAAGCAAGCCTTAAAAGATAAAGATGATATTAAACTAAACTAGAAAAATTGAGAATCAACAAAGAATCTAACTTGCTACTGATTAATATTCCAATAATGATAAAGAAAAAGTGGGTCTTGGTTATGATAGCCAAATGAATGAAGTGAAGTGGTTCCATAGTGTGTTTAACAGATAGAAAGAAAAAGAAAGTGTGTGAATATAGTCTATAAATGATAGATTTCAAAATAAGTGAAGGTGTCATGCATTCCGCCCTCCCTACAACTGGGACTAACATGCCCTTAAGACCTGGCTTAATTCTTGCTAGGTTAGATTTATTCTGTCTATAAGACTATAGTGAGTAAAACTATTACTACGGCATCTAAAAACCAGTAAGGATAGTTGGAAAAACCAAACTGTTAGGACTATGCTCCCTATCATTGAAGATTGGGACACTGATAGTGATAATGATAGTGTATTTAGACCTAAAACTGATCATACAAAACCAAAGTTTACAAAAATTAATTTTGTCAAATTTGATGAGAATGTGAAATTTGTTAATAAAGAAAACACACGTAAAGCAAGTAGAGTATCCCAGGAAAACAAAATCCTAAGGTAATAGAGAAACTAGACTGGGGATGGATGAACTCAGAACCAGGAAATTGTGTGTATGAGTTTATAAAAAAAGCTTGTTTTAATGTAGAAGTTTCAACCATTTAATCAAAGACTGTGATTTACATAAATAAAATGGTATAAAAACCGTGAGTTGAATAATAAGCGGAAGGTTACTAGTCAAAAGGAAATCAAGACCAGTAATGGAACATGCTCAGAGTTGAACCACCAAAATAAATTTACTCACCTACATCCTAAAGGGAATTTTGTTCCAACAGCAGTTGCAACAAAGTCAGGACCAAGTACCAGTTAATGCTGCAAGCAAAACCTCTCCAAAAGCAGCAACATCAATTATTACTCACAGGCCGTTAAGACTGTTCCCCCTAAAAAAAAATGAATGATGCATTACCCAAAACATATTCTTATTTTAAAGCACATTCATTAGTAAGAAGGGCCCAAAAAACAGGAGCTAAAACCAATAATCTTAATGAAAAGGTTAAAACTGCTAGGGTTAACAATGTAACTACTGTTGGGCCAAAAGCAGTAGTTAGTGCTGCTATGGGAAATGGGGAAAAAAAAAAAATTAAAAACTGGTTTAAATTTTTTTTTAAGTCCCTCAGCATGCTGGATTTAGAGACCAACAGGAAATGTTATTGACCATACATCCAAAGATAGTGGATCATACATGTCTAAAATATTTGACTATGTTTATCTACAAGGCAGACTCAAGTCAGTAATGGCTTGGGTCCCCAAGAGAAACTAATTCTCTTATTTTGAGTGCTTGGGTAATCCACAATATAGTTTACAGGATCAAAGGATCTTTGACAGCGGATGCTCTAGGCAAATGACAGAAACAAGTCCTTTCTTACAGATAAACCAAGAGGTTGATGGTGATTTGATTTTTATTTGCAGGAGGTTCCTAAAGAGGTAAAATTACTTGAAAAGTAAAATTAGAACTGGAAATTAGACTTTGAAGATATTATACTTATAAAGGAATTTCATTTTAATCTTTACTCTGTCTCACAAATGTACTAACATATAAAAATAAACAATGTTCTTTTCACTAAGACTGAATGTCTTGTTCTATCTCCTGACTTTAAGCTACTTGATGAAAGTCAAGTCTTGCTTAAAGTTCCCAGACATAACAACATGTACAGTTTTGATCTAAAGAATGTTGTTCCTTTAGGAGGTTTGACTTGTTTATTTTGCAAAGGCTAATAAAATGATGAGCTATTTAAGCATAGGAGGCTGTCAATAAACTTTAAACTAATGAAAAAACTTGTGAGGGAAACATTTGTTAGAGTTTAGCCTTTAAAGCTTTTTGAAAATAAACCATCACTTGTGTTGCTTTGTCGAGAAGGGAAAGCAACACAAAGCATCTTGTAAGACCAAGCTTGTGAGCTCTATCAGCCAACCCTTACAAATGTTGCATATGGACTTATTTGGACCAACATCTATAAGGAGTATCAATCACAAGATATATTGCCTTGTTTGTACACAAATGACTATAGATAGGTTTGTTTGGTTTTGTGTTTTCTTTTTGGCCCTAAGAGAACTAGTGAAATCCATAATACTTTTATTACTGGCGATAGAAAACCAAATAAATCATAAGTTAAAATCATCAATGTACAATAAGTCATAATTAAAATCATTGTGATTTGCCAGAACACTACAATAAATGAAGTTGCTGAAATAAAGAAAAGACACTAAAGAATGAGGAAGCTAGGACTATGCTAGTTAAATTGATAATAACTAATACATTTTGGTCAGAAGCAGTTAGTACTCCTTGTTATGGTTCAGAATATGGGTTTTAGTGACCAAGCCTCACAACAAGACACCTTATTAACTATTACATGGTAGAACCACCAGTATAAGTATATGAGACCTTTTGGGTGTCTTGTGACTATTCTTAATACCTTAGATCCCCTAGGCAAATTTGATGAGAAGGCTGATGAAGGATTTTTTGTTGGATACTGTATAAATAGCAAGGCTTTGTAAAAAAACACTAGAACTACGAAAGTAAGGAGAACCTGCACATAAACTTCTTGAAAACAAACCAAAATGAGTAGGGAATGGACTAAATTGCTCTTTGATATTGATTTACTAACTAACTCTATGAATTAATAAGCCAGTTACGCAGGAATCAAACTAATAAACAATGCATGTATTAGGATAATGTTAATGCAATACCTACTCAACAATATGTTCTGCTACCATTACTTTATGATAGTCCATAGAGCTCAAAGGATGCAGTTGCTGATGATGCTGGTAAAAAGACTAATAAAGAACCAGCAAATGAGGGTGAAAGAAATGGTCAAGAGAAGGAAGGAGGAGCTTTAAATAAAGAAGATGACCAGAATGTACAAGATTTCAGAGCTGCATTGGATAATTTGCTTGTTTAACAGAAGAAAGATTTTAGAGCTGCATTGGATAATGTGCAAGAAACGTACATGATAGGTCCCTCTAATTAGTGCACAGCAAAGTTTTTACTAATGCTGGAGATCTTCCACAGATCCTTCTCATTCTTGAGATTTGAGGATACTGTATCATACAGTGGTGCATATGATGATGGAATGATGGGCAGAGTATGATCTATACATCTTGGAAACCACATGAATGTCATCTTTCCACAATCAAATTCACAAGGAGCATACTAATGACCAGATCATTAGAGACATAATTCAGATACTTAAACAAGAGGATACAAAGATTTCTAAAGAACATGCTATGGTCATTTACATCAAAGACATAGAGAACAAATCACTAAGTTTATCAAAATGCTTTATTTGCCTGTTTGTCTCTCACAAATAGAACCCAAGAAGGTGACACAAGCCTTGATAGATCCAAGCTAGATAGAGGCAATGTAAGATGAGTTGCTACAGTCTAGATTGTAGAAGGTTTGGAGATTGGTTGATTTACCCAAAGGCAAGCATGCCATTGGAACAAAATAAGTCTAGAGAAACAAGAATGATGAGAGAGGGATAGTAGTCGGAAACAAGGCAAGATTGGTTGGCAAAGGTTACACCCAAGAAGAAGGCATTGATTAATGAAGAGTTATTGCCTCCTGTTGCTAGGATAAAAGACAATCAGGTTATTATTGCCTATGCATCATTTATGGGGTTATGTGTACTAGAGGATTGTAAAGAGGGCCTTTTTTTATATGGTAACATTGAAGAGGAGGTGTTCTAAGTCAAACCTCCAGGCATTGAAGATCATAGGTTTTTCTGACAGGTTTACAAGGTAGAAAGGCCTGATATGGTTCTCTATTCAGCACCTAGAGCCTTGTAATGAGACTTTGTCTACTACTTAATATAAAATGATTTAGAAGATGGCACTATAGAATAAACTTTATACATTCAGAAGGACAAAGGTTGATATCCCTAATAGTGGCAAGTGTATGTTTGAAACATCATCTTTGGTTCTATAAAGAGTCTTTATGTGTTAATATTTTGAGTAATGATGCACAAGAGGATTCTAGATGAGTTCTATAGGGATCTCACTTTCCTTTCTTAGGGTTGCATGTAAAGCTGAAAGATGATGTGAATCTTCATCATCAAGACAGTATGTGGCTGAATATTGGAGAATTTTGATTATTGTCATAAGAGTACAGCAACACTCACCATGAGACTAACAAGGCATGATCAAGGGATAAAAGAAGCTAATGATTTGGATGTATCACTTATACAATCAATGAATGGATCATTGATTACTTAACAACGCTAGGCCTTGCATAATGTTTGCTGTTTATTCTTGTGCAAGGTTCCAAGTTACTCCTAAAGTCTCACATCTTGATGCTGTTAGATACTTAAAAGGTCAACCTAAATTAGGCCTTTGGTATCCTAGGGATTCACCATTTGACTTGGAAGCTTTTTATGATAGTGATGATCCAAATATGCCTAATTTGGAAGAGATTGTCTATTCTGATGATGATGAAGAAGTTGGTGCAGAGGCTGACATGAACAATTTGGCTATAACTGTGCCTGTCAGTCCTATTCCAACTACCAGACTTCATAAGGATTATCCATTTGAACAAATTATTAGAGACATACATTTAGCACCTCAAACTAGAAAGATGACAAAGAGTGTGACTGAACATGGTTTGTTTAGTTCTGAGCAACAAAGAATCAACCATAAAGACTTTCAGAATTGCCTGTTTGCATGTTTCTTATCACAAATAGAGCCCAAAAAGGTAATCCAAGCATTACAAGATCCAAGCTAGATAGAAGCTATGCAGGAAGAGCTTTTGCAATTTAAGTTACAACAGGTTTGGACCTTGA
Organism: Tanacetum coccineum; assembly: GCA_026074375.1. Lineage (NCBI taxonomy): Eukaryota > Viridiplantae > Streptophyta > Magnoliopsida > Asterales > Asteraceae > Tanacetum > Tanacetum coccineum. Next base: position 26,106 of record BQNB010055735.1, read on the forward strand.
TGGATTTACCACATGGCAAAAGAGCCATTGGTACTAAATAGGTGTATAGAAACAAGAAAGATGATAAAGGTATTACGGTTAGAAATAAGGCAAGGCTGGTAGCATAGGGCTACACTCAAGAGGAGGGTATAGATTATGATGATGTTTTTGCTCCAGTTGCTAGGATTAAAGCAATTAGGCTTTTCTTAGCCTATGCCTCATTCATGAACTTCATTGTTTATCAAATGGATATTAAGAGTGCATTTTTTGTATGGCATAATTGAAGAAGAGGTTTATGTTTGCCAACCTCCAGGGTTTGAAGATCCAAAGTTTCCTAACAAAGTTTACAAGGTAGAAAAAGCTTTATACGGTTTACATCAAGCTCCTAGAGCATGGTATGAGACCTTATCTACCTATTTATTAGAAAATGGATTTAGAAGAGGGACTATAGACAAGACTTTGTTTATCAAGAAGGACAAAGGTGATATCCTGTTAGTACAGGTATATGTAGATGACATCCTCTTTGGGTCTACTAAAAAGTCTTTATGTAGTCAGTTTGAACAAATGATGCACAAGAGATTCTTATGAGGTTATATAAGGGAGATACTTTCTTCTTAGGGTTGCAGGTAAAACAGAAAGATGATGGAATCTTTATTTGCCAAGACAAATATGTGGCTGATATTTTGAAGAAGTTTGATTTTGCCACTGTAAAAGACAGCAAGCACTCCCATAGAGACTAACAAAGCATTACTTAAGGATGAAGAAGCTGCATATGTGGATGTTCATTTATACAGATCAATGGTTGGATCATTAATGTACCTAACAGCTTCTAGACCTGATATAACGTTTGTTGTTTGTGCTTATGCAAGGTTCCAAGTTACACCAAAGACTTCACATCTTCATGCTGTGAAGAGAATCTTTAGATACTTAAAAGGTTATCCTAAATTGGGCCTTTGGTATCTTAGAGATTCACCATTTGACTTGGAGACTTTTTCTGATAGTGATTATACTGGTGCTAGCTTAGACAGGAAATCCACAATAGGAGGTTGTCAATTTCTTGGAAGAAGGTTGATTTCATGGCAATGTAAAAAACAGACTATAGTTTCCAACTCTACTACTAAAAGCGAGTATGTTGCGGTGCGCACTTTGTTGTGGTCAGGTGTTATGGATCCAAAATCAATTGCTTGATTATGGATACAACTTTATGAACACTAAGATTTTCATTGACAGTGAAAGCACAATTTGCATAGTTAAGAATCCCGTGTTTCATTCAAAGACTAAGCACATTGAAATAAGACATCACTTCATTAGGGATTCATATGAGAAGAAATTAGTTCAAGTGATCAAGATTCACACTGATCACAAGCTAATTTACTCACAAAGGCATTTGATGTTAGCTGATTGCAAGTATTAGAATGCTTAACCTCTAAAGTATTGATTGAGGGGAGGTTATTTGTGTTACTATGAAGCTAATTATACACCAAGGATACTTGTAATGAAATGAAATGCTGCATAACTACAAGAAGAAGTGGGTGAAGGGTCAAGAAATCCCACTAAACCCCAACACACATCTACAACTGCTTCGCTACCTAATCTTGAACCAATCACTATTCCATCATTATCTTAACCCAAAAAGACTCAAAAACCTAGGAAAGCCAAAAGGGCCACTAAGATATCTCAGTCTAGTGGACCTATTCCCTTTGTATCAGATGAGACTGTCATTAAGGAGTGGGAAGACAGAATGGAAAGGGCTGCCACTACTGCTTCTAGCTTAGAAGCAGAACAGGACAATGGTAACATAAATAGGACCTAATCCATGGCAACACTTAACAAATCTTTTCCTTAAGGAACTGGTTTAGATAGTGGTCCTAAGTGCCAAGATATCATATTAGGGGGTGCAAAAGCTTAAATTAGGTTTGAGGCTGCATCTAAACAGTCTAATGATCCACCTCTTTCAAGAGTTAACACACTTGGAAGTGGGGAGGACAGCATGAAACTAAAGGAATTGATGGAACTTTGTATAAAACTGCCTGAAAGGGCTCTTGATTTAGCATAACAAAAATAAAAAGAATGAGGGTGGACTTTGTGAGCTAACAGAATTGAGAGATATAGTGAGCTAAAAAACAGAAAGAGAGTTGTGTGATATAAAAACAGATAAAGTGAATTGGTGAGAAAAAGAAATGAGAGATATTGTGAGATTAAAAACAGAAAGAGAGAACTTGTGAGAATCAAAATTGAAGATGGAAATGCTTTTTAGAATGAAATTAAAGTTAATACTTGTGACTCAAAGTTAATGCTGCTACGCATAAACTTACTACTGCCAGTATTAGTTAATGCTGCCAGGCATAACTTACTACTGTTGGGTTAGTTAATACTATTAGGCTTAACTTAATGCTGCCAGTTTAAGTTAATGTTGTTGAGGGTAATTTCATAAATACTTCGATTAAGGGTTTCAATCACTCATTTGTTCGATTTTACACTTTGCTATACTCTCTAATCATAAACCCTAACTCAATTTCATCTTTAATCATCAAAACCCATCACAATGTCGACCCCAAAGTTTGCTGAAACTCATAATTTGGTTGCGTTTTTGGAGAAACCCGAAGAAAGTAATGGGTTTGAAGGCATTATTGATTTTCTGAATGCAAGTTCTATCAAATATGCGTTAACGGTTAATCCTACAGTATATGAATCATGCATTAAACAGTTCTGGGCAACTACTAAGGCTAAGACAGTTAATGGGGAACGTCAGATACAAGCCCTAGTAGATAAGAAGAAGGTGATCATCACTGAGAAGAGTGTAAGAAGTGATCTTATGTTAGAAGATGCTGAAGGGACTGAATGTCTGCCAAATGATGTAATTTTTGAATAGCTGGCACTCATAGGGTATGAAAATCTTACACAAAAGCTTACTTTCTATAAAGCTTATTTTTTTTACCCAAATGGAAATTTCTTATCCATACAATTCTGCAATGCCTTAGTGCTAAGACTACAACTTGGAATGAATTTAGTAGCACTATGGCATCTGCTATCATCTGTCTTGCTACAAACCAAAAATTTAACTTTTCCAAGTACATTTTTGATAATATGATGAAGAACTTAGAGGGTGGGGTTAAATTTCTTATGTATCCAAGGTTTGTGCAAGTGTTCCTAGACAAACAAGTTGAAGGAATGTCCAAACATAAAGGGATTTATGTTACACCTTCCCACACCTTATTCCCACACCAATAAGGTGTTTGCTAACATGAAGAGACCAGGAAAGGATTTTTCTGGTAAGGCCACACCTCTATTTCAAACTATGATGGTTCAAGCTCCAAAAGCCATGGGTGAAGATTCAGCTGCTCCTACTGATTCTCATTCCACACCTATTATTACTCAACCATCATCATCTAAGCCTCAAAAGAAAAAGTCTAGAAGGAAACAGAGGAAGGACAGTGGTCCTACATAGCCTATCCTTAATGAGGCTACTAATGAGGAACTTATATCTACCCCTTCCTGTGATCCACCTCAAAGTGGTGAGGAATAAGACTTGCAATTATGAAATTGGTGAGTTTATGTAACCCAAATACAAAGCAGGTTCTTGATTTGGAGGAAGCAAAGATTGCTTAAGAAAAGGAGATTGCTAGTTTAAAGAAGAGAGTCAAGCAGTTAGAAAAGAGAAAGAAGTCAAGAACTTCAGGGCTCAAGAGGTTAAGGAAGGTTGGTTCAGCTAGCAGGGTAGAATCCTCTAATGATGTCAGTTTGGGTGCTCAGGAGGATGCATCCAAACAGGGGAGGAAAATAGCTGATCTTGATGCTGATGAAGAAGTAACCCTGATTGATGAGACTTAAAGGAGAAATGATGAAGATTTGATGTTTGATACTGATGTTCTTAATGGTGATGAGGTGTTTGAAGAGCCTATAGTTAATGCTGCTAAGACTACAAGATCAATTCCAGTTAGTGCTGCTGATCCAGTTCCTACTGCTGGTGAAGTAGTTACTACTGCAGTGCTAAACAACTGTTGATGGTTTACTCTGGATAAGACTTGATAGAGATCAAAGCAGCTAAACCAAAGGTTATTACAACTGCTGCCACAACAATTATACTTGCTGTTGCCAGCTCAAGACCAAAGGCAAAGGAATTGTCTTTCATGATCAGAGAGCAAGCACCTGCATTTTTCACCAATAGTTTCCTTTTTTAGTTTTCCTCTTTCTTTTTTTTTTTTTATTTTCATAAAGCAACACAACTTCCACAAGCAAAGAAAAAGGTAAGGCAAAAATGGTTGAGCCTAAAAAACCATTAAAGAAGAAAGATCAAATTACACTTGATGAAGAATTGGCACTCAGATTGCATGATGAAGAACAAGCAGAGTTGGAAAGAATGCAAAAAGATAGAGTTGCTACAAGAGTAGTAGTAGAGCAGCAATTAAAATGAAGTATAGATAGCATCAAGCTATGATTGAGGCTGATGAGCAATTAGCTGCAAGACTCCAAGCTGAAGAACAAGAATAATTCTCCATTGAAGAAAAGTCAAGAATGTTAGTGGAGATGATAGCTGAAAGGAAAAAGTTCTTTGCAGCACAGAGAGCAGCAGAGCAAAGAAGTAAACCACCTACCAAAACTCAGATAAGGAATAGAATGTGTGCATACCTAAAGAATATGGGTGGATACAAGCACAATCAGCTGAAAGGAAGGAGTTATGAAGAAATTCAGAAGCTCTTTGACAAAGCATACAAACAGGTAAATTCATTTGTTCCTATGGATTCAGAGGTGGTGAAAAGCAGTGTGACAAGAACTGAAGGAAGTTCTAAAAGAGCAGGAGATGAGCTTGAATCTGATAAATCAAAGAAGCAAAAGATAGATGAGCATGTAGAAGTTGAAAAAGATGATCAAGAGGAGGCAGAGATGAAAAGGCATATTGAGATAGTTAAAGATGATGAGGTAGCAATTGATGCTATACCTCTAGCTACTAAGCCTCCAGTGATTGTTGAATACAAGATTGATAAAGATGGAAGGATGGGATACTTTAAATTGATAAGGGCTGATGGAAGCTCAAAAAGGTATTCATCAATGATAAAGATGCTTCAGGGTATTGATAGAGAAGACTTGGAGACCCTCTGGAAGTTGGTTAAAGCTAAACATGGGAATACAAGGCCAGAGGAGGATTATGAAAGAGTGTTATGGGGTGATTTGAAAGTAATGTTTGAACCTGACATAAAAAGTGAAGTATGGAGAAATCTACAAGGGTACAAAGTGACTGTTTGGAAGCTGTTTGATAACTGTGGAGTGCACTTTGTGAGGTTTAAAAATCTACATATCTTTATGTTGGTTGAGAAAAGATATCCCCTTACACCAATAACAATCACAAACATGTTGAACAAGAAGCTTCAAGCTGACCATTGGAATAAGATGTGTTATCAACTGCTCAAGCTCATGACAAAGCAAGAAAAGGGTTAATGAAGTGTTTGAATGCATCCTCCTGATGATGGTGAAAACTTTTAATGAAGAAACTTGAAGATTTAGATGGTGAACATCAAGTTTAGGGGAGGATTGTTGGGATTAAAAGACTTTAGGATGATTCTTAGAGTTACTACTGCTCAGGTATATATTAGTGCTGTCAAGCATAACTTAGTGCTGCTGGTAATACTAATGAAAATTATGCTAAGTAGTTAGTACTGGTAGTATAAAAGTTACTACTGCTAGTTACTACTGTTAGTATAATTAGTACTGTTAGTGTAAAGCTACTGCTACCAGTAGAAGTTAAGACTGCTCATAGATGAAGACTGAAAATATACTAAGTAGTTACTACTGCTAGTACAAAAGTTAGTATTGCTAGTGTATGTTAGTACTGCTAGAGTAAATTTCTAAGTAGTTAATGCTGCTTGTGCTCAGTTACAACTGCTGAGTGATTACTACCGCTGGAAGGATTATGCTGACAAAGGTGAGATCAATGACTTATCAGAGAAGAGATAAAGATTGATTGGCGAACAAGAATACTTACGAAGATAAGTATTAGTTATTTGCAAAGAATATATGTATAACTGATTTGTTTAAGAGATTACGTTTGTTTATAGAAAAGATCATGATAAGTTAGGAAAGTATTGTAAGCCTTGTAGGACTCCTTGGTGTATAAAAGGAGGTCCTAGGGCATGTAGTTTAATATATCTCTTTTACATATCTTTGATATTCGTAGCTTCAAGGTTTTGTAACCCTAACACAATTAAGAGTGTTCGTTTTATATTGAGGCTGAAAGTTTGGTAATCTGTCTTGTTATTGATTTTGTGTTACTGTTTCATTAGAATTCTTCTTAGCTAAACAAGATCTATTCAAGTGGGATCAACACTCCGAATAATTTCTTTCATAATTCTTTATTCTTCAGACATCCCAATGATTGTGATGGTAGTAAAACTACACGAGTTTAACTACTTTTACAGTCCCAATTGCAATGTGCAATTTCCCAACCAT
>BQNB010055736.1:5828-38978 GCA_026074375.1 Tanacetum coccineum
GGTCCAGTATAGTATCAGTAATTTAGATTAGCATAAAAAAACAGTTCAGATTCAGAGTTAAGAAAAGCAACATCATAATAGCATAGCAGAATTAATGAGCAGTTCAGATATGGTCCTTAGAACATGGACGATTATGAACAGATAGACAGATCTAGTACTTACTAGCAGAAATAGAAAGGTTAATGAACCTACCGAAACAGAAAATAGTTTAGAATGTCTTATGGTTATAAGGTTTGTAACACATAGTGGCATGTGGTAATCTCCCATAACTATATGTTAAGGTTTCAGAATGAGTCGTGCCACGTAAGCTTAGAAAGCATAATGACAAGTCTTATGATTAGATAAAACAGTTAGAATCAGAAATGAATTTCAGAAATACAAACTAAGTGGCGGAGACTTAGTCAGACAGAACATTACTCAGTATAGTCACCCCAAGTATAATTCGTGAGGACACGAACAATCCAAGCATGGGAGAGTTGTAACATCCCAAGTTTTTACAAAAAATAATAGCGGATTTATCTATTTTGCTATTGGACACGTCAAGTATTTAGTGGAATAAATAGAAAAGTCCTACTTTGACGAAATCAATAACGTACTTAGTTGGGACTTGTTATGCAATAAGGAATAACTAGCTTGAATTGAGTTTGCAATACATTCTACTACTAGGGACTAAATATGTCAATTTACCAAACTTAGTGTAATTGACTAAAATACCCTTGAGGCTTATATCAAAATTTGTCAGGGATAAACATTCCCTCTCTATGCCACGTTTTATCAATGAGAGCAGGAGGTGTTCATATGGTTTCTTCAATTGGAATAATTCTCTATATCAAACGAAATTTATATCAAGACTTAGCAAGATTAATCAAGATTTACAAGGGCTTAATATGGTATCAAGAATCAAGAGGCTTCAAAGAGTTTTATGTGATTATCCCTAAATCAAGGTATGTTGATAATTATATGTTTAAACATGATTAAAAGTATGGGGTTATGATTATTAAGTGTTTTACATGATTATATGATGAATTCAAGCTTTATGACTTATGATTATGCATATGATGAATTAGGGGTTTTAAGGGAATAATGTTAATAATCATGTTATGTTGTAATTAAGTTGAAAATCAAGTGGTTAATTCATGGTTAAAAGATTGACAAGAGATCATGTAATGGTTAGAAATTATGAATGTCTATGATAATTAGAGGGGTGTTTGGCTAGGGTTTAATACGGTGCCTAAACATATGATTTTGGCTTAACGCCTGAAGAAAAATGATCTAGACATATTAAATAAGCTGAGATATAAGTTTGTTAAAGATTGGGATAGCTTAGTATGAGTTTTGGGTCGTTTTGGTGATGTTCAAAAACGGATCAGCAAGTTGTGCAAAATTTTATGCCAACTTTGAAGGGCCGTAGAGAATAAACCGTTTATCGGATTGACTTGAGGTCAGGACCAAATTTTAGCTCTCTGAGTCTACTTTCAAATGCAGGTGGCTTCAGGTCGTAACTCGAAGTTTAAGTGTGTTAAATCCTCAATTTACAGCACACTGTCCTAAAATTCAGCAAACGGCCCTTTTGCAAAAGTTGACGAAAATGATGTAGATTATGTGCGCGGACGTTATAGAAAGTTCTAATGACTATAGAATGATATGTTTATGTTTTTAGGTAATCTCGGAAGTCAAGGAATGCCCGAGGAATGCGTAAGCCAACCGAGGTGAGTAACGGATTTTCAGTTAACAGGTTTAGTAGATTAAACGTGTTTAATATATACATGCATTGTCATATCTCAAGAAATATGCAAGTTAAGTATTTACGTGACCTTAGTGGTCACTTATGCAAGTCAAGTATCATGTTGACCCGTGTGGTCATATTAGCATCATTTTGACCCATGCGATCATATTTAGTATATGTTGACCGTTGGGTCATATTTAGTAATATGTTGACCCGTTGGGTCTTATTAAATATATGTTGACCGTTGGGTCATATTTAGTATTATGTTGACCCGTTGAGTCTTATTCAGTATATGTTGACCGTTGGGTCATATTTAGTATTATGTTGACCTGTTGGGTCCTATTTAGTATATGTTGATCGTTGGGTCATATTTAGTATTATGTTGACCCGTTGGGTTTTATTCAGTATATGTTGACCGTTGGGTCATATTTAGTATTATGTTGACTTGTTGGGTCCCATTCAGTATATGTTGACCGTTGGGTCATATTTTGTATTATGTTGACCCGTTGGGTTTTATTCAGTATATGTTGACCGTTGGGTCATATTTAGTATTATGTTGACCCGTTGGGTCTTATTAAGTATATGTTGAATGTTGGGTCATATTTAGTATTATGGCGAACCGTTGGTTCATATTCAATATATGTTGACCATTGTGTAATATTTAGTATGGCGACGCGTTGGGTCATATTCAGCTTAGCCTTAATTTATATATGAATATTACGTGTGAACAATTCCGAACTCAGAACAGTTTTGTTGGGTCCCTTTCAGTAGTATGTTGCGACGTTTGGGTCATATTTTGTTGATTGTTGGAACTGTTGGGTTTTTATTCAGTTATTTGTTGCCCACCTGTTGGGTTCATATTTAGGTATTATGTTGACCCGTTGTGGGTTCTTATTAAGTATTTGTTGGACCGTTGAGGTCATATTTAGTATTTATTGCAACCGTTTGGTTATTTGGACCATTTGGGTAATGATTTCAGTTGGGACGGGGGACGCGTTGGGTCATATTCAGCTTAGCCTTAATTTATATATGAATATTACGTGTGAACAATTCCGAACTCAGAACAGTTTAGTAATAAACTTAGTCTCAGTCAATCTTGTGTGGAATAATAGTGCTTTAAGCACATTAATCAGTCCCGAATGGGGATAAATGCTTTATGCTTTCAGTCAGGCGCACTCAATCAGTTATGCACTTGGCCAGTCTTTTATATGCACTCAGCTAGTGTTTTATATGTACTCAGCTAGTATATTGTCTTATGTCAATAGGATTCTTCTTAAATTGAATCTATCTGATCACAGGTCGATCCTCACGGATTCGAAGGTTACTCCAACCAAACACGGGCGAATGACAAAGCCATGTTCGTCCCCACGCTTTATTACTAACTGTTTTATTTCAAGATCAAATAAAGATGGAAATGAAGGTACATGGTTCTAGATGACTCACATGATTCATAGCCGCATGCTCATACTCGACCAACATTTATAAAGATACCATGAAAGCTCAAGTACATGTTTCAAGACTTCCGCAACGCTGATACTGTACGTCCTTCTTGAAGCGTCGAAGTGTTAAAGTGAAAGAACTTCGAGAAAGATGCATCATTAAAGTTTTCAAGTTAAAGAATCAAGAAAAGTATGAGCATATTGGTCCCAAAATCACAAGTTTCACAAGATGGCAAAGATTACAAGATGGCGAAAAGAGATTATGCTTGGTTGATGATCTCAAAGTGCTCAAGATCACATACTCACATACAAGTTAAAGTCAAAGGAATGTGCTCCAGCCTAAAAGTCAAGATCACTACAACATATTCACAAGATGACAAAATTTAAGAAATTCAAGTCTGCGAGTACAAGAATGAAGACTCAGCATAGTATGCTAGGTTTAAGTTTTTGTAAAATGGAGTGACCTCCCTTAAGGGGAGATTGTTAGGAACACGAAAAGTGTCGGTCACTTCCATGGATATCGATAGATAGCTCGTTTAGTTATTTTTGAAACCTAAATAGGCCAAGTTAGGAAAAGCCCATGAAAGACCATCCATGGCCGGCCTAGATAGGATATAAATACACCTCTCCATGCCTTGGAGAGGTGGTTGGTTGGTTGGTTGTTCTTTTTCTCACACACATAATATACATTTCCATCTCCATTTTACTTTCTCTCTCTAAGTTCATCCAACCCTTTCTCTCACTAGTTCTTGCATATATTAAAGATTACTTATATTCTACAGAGCTTAAGATTGCTAAAATCAAGTTCGCCCGTCATACAAAGCTCATGTTTTGTCCAATATCTTTCCCAATAACACTGTAGTTGTCACAAAAACATACATTGATAAAGTAAAATTATGCAGATCCCATTTAGTTGTTACATTAAACACATTTAGATAAAAGAATAGGTTCATTTCATCATTTGTACAAATCCCCCGCTGTATACATGCGACAGAGAACATAAACCTTTCATACGTACATAATTAGTTTATAACTATCCAGGTCTCACATTGTGAAAATAATGGCTTTTGATACAAAATATTTTAACACCATATCTAATTACAAGACATTTTTTGTTACAAAAAAATATTTTAAGAGGTGTGTTTTATTAGTTCTACATAAGCTTCTAAACTCTTTTTGAAAGAAAATGACTCTGCATCCCTCCAGACTTCCTCATCTTATCACTTTCAGTCCATAAAGAATCTAGAAGTAACGGCAGTCCATCAACCTTGACTTCAAGCCTACACATTTAAAAATCACACAGTAAGTCACAGTAAACTCGTAACCAGTTTTAGTTCCATAAAGTATGCCATATTCTAACACAAATACAATAGAAGCCTTTTGCTGATACTCAAAGTAAAAACAAATTTCAAACAGTACTGGAATATATTCTTACACTGGCCGGAACTCGAGACCACATACGATGAGGCCAGACATTGTTCCTTCATGACTCGTAAATTTCATATTCATAGATAGAGAGTCATCCTTAAATTCATGAGTTGAGTTAAATTTCCACAGTTGAATCTCCATCCATCCATCTTCCCTTTCTTTTGGAACCCGGGTAATATCATTTATATTCAATGGGCTTGGAGTTATAAAATAGAAAAACTCGGCATCGTTATTTTCTTGGTGGAGGACGTCTCGTACTTTTACTGGAAAATGAAGCCCCTCACATGTCTCTGAAAGCTTGAACACAAGGTAACACACATATTCTGTATTCGGTGACAACATTTGACTTCTAATCGTGCATTTGAGATAAAATACTTGTTGTGGCAAAAGCTCAATCACGTCTTGAAATCTGCATGTACAATATATAATATGATAACAAAATTCATAGAAATAAAGTAAAATTTGAAGACACAAAAAAGCAAATCCAAGAAGTGAACTATTGTCAACCATATACTTACGAATTGTAATTTGGTATTTTAATATATAATAAAGAAGATATGACCTAATATTATCAAACCTAGTTTTTCGTGAGACATTTCAAATATTCGAATACATATAGATGAGCACATGTGCATGTACGATTAGAAAAAGTCTAACAGTTATAGGAAACTGTAACAAAATTGGTTCAAAAAAGCAAACCTGGACTGGGCTGATGGTATTGAAGTAAAGAGATCCACATTAGAGAATTTGTATACAACCGTTTTCGCCGAAAGCACAAGAAATTTCTTTCCATTTACTTCGCCCAACCAGAACAACTCGTCATAGTTGCCGTGTATCTTGAATATTTCTTCAAATTTAGTTGGCAATTGTTGCACCTGATCCACATTGAAGTTTGATTTCAAGACATGTTGGACTTCCTTCAACTTTCTACTTTCTTCATGTTTCACCTGTGTACAAATCATGGTAAGTATGCAACATAGAACATGATTTTTTCTGCCATGTATCCAACCCCTTTAATACAATATAGAAAAAGGAATATAAAAAATGATCCAACAAATATCTATAAACTCACTCTGTCAATGGCTCGGAATTCAACGCCTTCAAGAAAAATTGCACCATCTCCACAATAGTACGTTGAAAAGCTCTCTAGTAGAAACTCAAAAACTACATGTCCGTTCTGATTCAAGAAACGGTGCAACTCAATCATCATCCATTGCTCATCTCTCCATGTTGCGAAATATGCATGCAGACTTTCTTGTCCCTTTCTATACTTTAGGTTAACATACATAGGTTTAGTTGAACAGTTTCTTGAATCACAAAGTTTGAAGACTAAATAGATCCCATAAACAACATTCGGAGATAAAAATTGAGCTCTTGTCTTGATTTCGATGATCATGTTGGAAATATCCAATATCTCCACTACTGCCTCAAACCTGCGAATATTATAAATATCCAAGCCATAATTAGTCATAGCCTTTATTCCCATACACTTCTCTTGATTTCGTCATTCTTTACCCAAACAAACGAAAAAAAGCATTTTCTTTAATAAGAGCTTAATATCTATATTACAACGTGCTGTATAGTAAAATATCTATTTAATAGACTTTAATTTCAAGATGCTAGCAAAATTTATACCTCACGGTTATGAGAGCAGAGGACCAAAACAGGGGCATACCTCAACCACCTTATTAAAAGGTTTATTAAATTAGAACTCGGTCATATAGGGAGTATTATCTATTCTCTTGCACAACATTAGTCAGTAAGCTCATGAGATGAGGCCTGAAGTTTAGTCATATAGTAAGTTTGGACTCGAATCATTTAGTGTAAAAGAGCAAAAGATGAAAGACTATTTTAGCTCTGTTTGATTTGTGCATGGATCAGCATTTTCAACAGTACACAATAAAAGGGATTCAAAAATGTTTTGTTGTACAGGTTGTCAATGTGATAATTATAGTCAAATGAGTTCTTAATTTTCATTGTTTTTGGTGAGATTAGGGGCGTTTTCTGAGGATCTATTTGTGTCTAGTATTTGTTCCAGTTCTGGAAATATATTTTTTTCGAACAGCTGAAGTTCTGGAAATATAATGAAAGTGTTTGATTAAAGTTTTCTGCTACGGACTTCAAACAGCAGCTAAATATCAAACATTTAACACATTAACACCTAGACACTAAATTTTAGACTATAAAAATCACTCCTTATAACCCTGAAACTCGTAAAATGAAGTAGTTTACTTGGTCATTCCACATAGAAAATTGCCAACGAGATTTTTGTATTCCTGATCATTTTGCTATTGTAAACAATTTGGCAACAAGAAAATTGCCACATATAACAGTAAAGTAACTAAATTGAACATTAAAAAGTAGATTCAAAATATACTTCTAACAACAATGCATATGTGGTGGGCTTATCACTTAAGACTAACAAAGTTAGAGAGGTAGTGAGAATAACCTTGATTCTGGAAGAGATTTCCAGTCATGTGGACAACTGTTTATGTAGGAAAACATTGTCGCTGAAACCATTTGGTTTCTTTCTCCATTACCAACGAATGACAACAACTGTTATACATCAAAAGAAAATCTGTGATGTGTGAATTTGGACTTTGTCTAGTTGATGGAGGATTCCCCCAAAAAAGATACATAAAAAACAAGCACAAAACAACTGAGATATAATATAATAAACTAATACCACTTTGTCATGCTGAATGAGGATTCCCCCAGAAAAGATGTTGTACAGATACTCTTTCTTGGTGAACGAATAATTTTCAGGACGCTTTGACATTTGGATTATTTCTTTATAGTCTTTAGGCAATTTCGGCTCCCATATCTCATAATCCTCCTGTACATTAATTAAACAGTTAATAAGCTCATATTTCATACAATCACATTTCTACCGCTAAAGAAACTACTAAAGACCTTCTACTAAACATGGACAACACATTTTTTTCTGGATCATGTAAGCTTCTCTTTTTCATTTTGACATTTGATTTACTTTTTGTTTTGAGTGATAAAAAAGACTCTTATTAAGAAATACGTTGCATGTTTTATGGTTCAACATAATTTGTTTAAACAAAAGTGTAAACGTATTTGAATATCCATGAGTATAGTTGTAGATTTTTTTATGAAACAAATGATAGCATAATTGAAATAATTATTAAAACTTACTTGGAATTCCAATGCTTTCTTAAGTTGTATTATCACTTCATGTGTCGTTGGCCGTCTTTCTCTCATGTGATGTAAGCATTGAAGGGCAATCCTTGTAAATGTAGTATATGACTCTGGCACGATTTGTTCTTTGATACCCTCAAACACTAACTTATCAAGTTTTCCGACATGATAGTGTTGTTTGGCCAAAAAGGGTAAATAAAGATACTCATCGTCTAGTTCTATAGACGATAGTTTCCCACACAAAATGTCGAATAAAACCGCACCCAGCGAGAATATATCAGATTCTTTGGTTAAGAAGCCTGTTTTCGAGTATAGTGGGTCACGATAGCCGATTGTGCCTGTAACATTGTCGATGACAAAGCCTACATCCTGATTTGTTGGACATACTAAGGAAAGCCCAAAATCAGTAATTTTTGCTTTCCAATCATCAAACAGTAGAATGTTGCTGCTGCTAATGTCCCTATGTATTACCATTTCTGGACTTGAAACAATTCCATGAAGGAAATCCAACCCGATTGCAATATCGATGCATATTTTAAGCCGCATCACCCATGTAAGACTATCATCGCTCAAGTACTTATCAAGACTTCCTCTGGATGCATACTCGTAAACAATTATTTTTTCATCCTCTTCATCACAGTAGCCTAAAAGACGAATGACATTTTCATGTTTATACTCCATAAGGATTTCCAGCTCTGTCATAAATTCAGCTTCTCCTTCAGCAGACTTCCTATCCAACCGCTTTGCAGCAATGATGTTATGTCCATGGATAGCTAGCCCTTTATATACATTCCCAAAATCTCCATGTCCAATGATATTGCCTTGACTAAAGTCTTGCGTTTCCAACTTTATGTCTTCAAGTGACAGTTTAAGGTTGTCCTTGTGGTTCTCCTGTGGACAGTTAGTCGATTTGGTAAGTTAAAAACAGAATGAGCTAGTTGCCATCTAAAATGCGTTTCGATTTTTATTTTGAATTTTAGCTTCGCAGTCTACAAGTTCATGTTAAAATAATAGGTCACAAAAGTTAAGGTCTAAAAAAACGTATATGGAAAATTGAGTAGTAGTTGAGGATTAAAATAGTATTTACACAAAGTAGAATATATGAAAGGTCGCATACTACGATGAAGAATATGAGGAGATTATAAAGTTATATTTTAATTCCATTTCTTACCTGAAAGTTTAACGCTTTTTTGAGTTCGTCGATGACAATATCTATTGATGGACGTTCGGCTTGAGTTTCTGCTATGCATCGAAAAGCGATTTTTGAAAATATGTCGAAAGACTCTTTATTGGGCCCTTTACTTAAAGAAAAGATATGTTCATCAGTTTCTTCCTTTATCTTGTGATCAACAATTTTCATTAGTGTTCCCTTCTCAAAATGATGTCGTGCAATGGGTGCAATCCCCTTATCAAAATCATAGGCCAACCTCCCGGTCAAGATCTCAAATAGCACCACTCCAAAAGAGTAAATGTCAGATTTCTTATTTAGCTTGCCAGACTTCTCATATTCTGGATCGAAGTACATAGGTGTACCTGCAATCGTACTGGCATTGAAGGTACTGGCTTCTTGATCTGCTGGGTGAAATTTGGAGAGGCCAAAATCCGCAATCTTCGCCTTCCAATTATCGTCCAATAGAATATTCGCACTCTTAATATCACGGTGTATTATCTTTTGTTTGTCTTGATCTGTGTTGGTGTGAATGTAATTCAAGCCATGTGCAATATCAAGACATATCTTTATACGTTGCACCCACGTAAGATTAGTCATTTTATCACTACTTCCCAAATAGTCTTCAAGACTTCCTTTAGAAGCATGCTCATAAACCAGGATCATTGCACCGTTACTTTCTGAACAAAATCCAAGAAGAGAGATTATGTTATCATGCTTACAAGTAGTTAGAGTTTCAATTTCTGAAATGAACCCTTGTTCTCCTTCTTGATTGTGAATGCGCTTTATGGCTACCGTGCTTCGTTTTCTGGGTAAATCGCACTTATTCACACCTTCTATCGACGAGGATTTACTGCTATCAAAATGTTCAAGATCTCCTTTGTACACTTTACCGAATCCGCCTGACCCAATGCAATATGCTTCGTCAAAATCATTGGTAACCTGATTGATATCATTTAGTGGAATCTTCAAGTGTTCCAAGTTCTTCCCCTGCAACATTATGGAGTTATGAAACACCACATTAATGTTAGTAAGGATTGAAGTGAAGTTACAAAAAGAAAGAAAAAGAGAGGCAAAATTTACTAACAATTATAAATGTGACTGAACATATCGTTAAACTTTAGGGGTGGCAATTTGGGTCGGGTTCATGTTAGCGAGTTCGGGTTAACAGGTTGGCGCGTTAGAAAACCTCAACCCGAACCTGATCCATTTAAAACATCGGGTCAGCTATGTCAATCCTAACCTGTTTTAAACATAACCCAAAGTTGACTCATTTAACCCGTATATATACTTGGGTTGGCGGGTTAAATAGGTTACACGGGTTGAATAGGTTAAACGGGTCGGGTTGATCAATTTAAACCGTTTTATATACAAAAGTTGACACAGTACACTGGTTAAAAATAGGTGTTGGGCCGATTCAGAGCCCAGCGCCTAGATTTTAAACAGAAATTAAGCTAAGTGTTGAAGGACCCGTTGAGTGGGATCAGCGGGTATTTAAGGACCTCTGAGTAATGAGACTCAGAGGTTATGAAAGGACTCTCTGGGTGCAAAGCCTCAGAGACCAACGTCAGACGTATTCAAGTCAAAAACATCGTCAAGGAAGTCGAAGATCACTTGAAGACAAACTCGTCAGCTAGGATGGATATCAGCTGGTATGTAGAAGGAATACGCTGATGTTCTAAGGAGAGTCAGAGGTGGCAATACTCTGACTATCCTGTTTTCATTTGAAGAAGAACAAGCTGAGCTTAAAGATTGTTCTCTGATAAAGGCGGAAAACTTAATCAAGTATTTATTTCGCGATAAACATTGATTTAAATTAAAGCCTGTACCTAGTACGAAGTTGGTAAAAGTAGTAAACAGTTGGCATAACTGTTCACGAAAGTAAGGTTGTTCCCAAGAATGGACATGCACTAAATTCCTCGTACCTCGTCCACTAGATTCTTGACACGTTGCAACTAACCCCACTAAGGAAACAACCTAGTATTTTATTCATTTATGTTCGTGCACATTTATTGGTTGATGTTCTTATGTGTTTACAATTGTATATCATTTATTTTTGTTATATAATTTTAAGAATCGGCATACTTAAACAAATGAAAATATAAAACACAATTTTGTATATTTTTTGTTTGTCGGACTCCCTTTGTCCAAAAATAATGTCCTATTTTAAGTTTTTATAGTTTTTCTTTATCAAGTTTAATCTTTAATATTTTTTTCTTGTGTTATATAATACTTGATGAAAAGTATACAAAAGAAAAACACACTTAAAACTCAATCGATTCATACATTTTACATCAAGTATTATATAACACAACCGAAAATATAAAACACCAAAGTTGAAAAAAAAGACTTTAAAAAGTCAAACAAGGACAATTAATTTGGGAAGGATGGAGTAATACGTTCATTTATGTTTATGCACTTACGTTCGTTTAATATCTCAATGAACGAACATAAAGGAACGCGAACAACCTCATTTATGAACAAGAAAATTTGTCCGGTTAAAATTAAATGAACGAACACGAATATGGCTTCGTTCGTTCGGTTCATTTACGGGCCTAATTATTAGTGTGCGTTTTATTAGTTATTTGTCACAAAAGGATGACAATTTATTTTGGGTTGTGTATAGGAACAAAAATATAAAAGGAAAGGAAAAATAAAGTGAGCCAGAGTGTGTCAAATTAAGAAAAGAATAGTCAAACCCATTAAGGTTTGGTGGTTTTAGAAAACCAACTTTTGGTTATCGTAATGTTGAGTCCTTAAACAAATTGTATCACGCTCCTAATTTGATTGTGAATTCAAAAAATAGATTATGCTCCTACGGAAGTATCTACTCGTTACGGAATCTCAGGTGTTAAAGTGTGGATTTCATATAGTAAAAAAGAAAGGGGATGTGATATATCTGAAATGTACAAAATATAGTAAATATCGTAAAGGCAGATTTAGTAGGGGTTGCGGACGGTACACGACTTGGTTTTGAAAGATATGGCATTGCAAAATTTATTTGGCGCGGAACACCTTGCATTATTTGGCGACAAGGTTTAAAAAAACATTAAAATTCTAACCGCTACTTTTGACAAAACAAATTTATATTCATATTCAGCACGTTACTAATAAAAAATTAGTTATATGTAATAATAGTTTAGTATAATTTCAATATTAAAAAGATTAGGATGTAAAATTAAAATCACATACGGTTAAAGCCATAATTGATTGGTACTTAAACAGAACCGTATAAAGTAACTCCTGTCCGCATCTAAACAAAAAGTTTAAGAAGTTAAATTACCTTCAAGTGATTGGATAATGCACCGTCAACTGCATTCCTTGGAGGTTCCTATGATAATATTTGCAAAAGAATATGAAATGAGTTGATAATATAACAGTTGTTGTTACATAAAGTTGATAAACAAGTTAATGTTCTTGACGCACGTACGGGTTCCAATTTCTCATTTTTGTCATGAAAATCTTATTTTTATATGATACATTTTAGTTTTATGATATTATACTCTAAGAAATATTTAATACAGTGTGAAAATGATGATAATAATACACGTTTTAGTAAGGTAATGATTTTCTGATACTTGACAAGAAACGTACAATTGGCCATTTTAGTGAGATAGTGGATTAGTGGTTATATTACCCCAGACGATAACACTGGTTTATTAATTAAGATAATAGGCCTTAACTAATTAAAATTTTAAGTAAATTAATTATGTACCTTTAGTTGAATGGATGGCGTACGGTTAACTGGATTCTCATGTTTCCACTGAAGTTCCAAAGCTTTCTCAAGTCTTTTGACAACCTGATCGATATATGGACGATCTGCTCTATCCTCTTTTATGCACCAATATGCTGTATCCGAGAAGATTTTGAACGATTCTGGTTCCATCTGTTTTCGTAAATGTGGATCGATCATATCATCCAAATGAGATTTTTTCAGTTGACTTAATAACCCCTCTCCCAATGCTTCATCTGGAAGAACTGCACTCCTTCCGCATAAGACTTCGAATAGTACAACACCGAACGAATACACATCTGATTTGGGTGTCATACCGCCAGTCTTTTTATATTTTGGGTCCAGGTAAACATTCTCAACAACATCACGAGTAAGAAGAAGACGGTGCCTCCGAGGTACTGTATTTTTCAATGCAAGTTGAAAACCAGATAACTTGGGTTCCCATTCGTCATCTAGTAAAATTTTTGAGCTCCTGATGTTGCAATGTATGACACTAAAATCGCGTCCAGCGTCATAGTGGATGTAACTCAATGCATTTGCAACGCCCATACATATCTTCAACCTTTGCATCCATGTAAGGGTCTGGTCACCTAGATGTCCATTGAGACTTTCGTTGGCCTCCTTCTTGTATACGATAATCTTGCGGGTCTGAGTATCATAGAACCCAATAAGAGACACTGAAAAAACAGTTATGTACTATCTTTGTAACCGTCACTTTGATACACGGCCATTGTTGGCGGGTTTGTGACTTACCCCGGTTGGATGGGGTTTCGGCCACAAATTCTTCTCCCACTATTCAACTAACGCTGTGACGTAGGTCTTTTAATCGATGAGTTGTCTCATGGTTAAGAATTTGATCTTCGGGAGTGCTTTTGTAAGTATGTCCGCTTTCTGGTATTCTCCATTTATGAATTCGACTTGTATGTCTTTCTTTTCTATGCTTTTCTCTTTTTAATGAAAGTGGTACTTTTCGTGTCAAGGTGTTTGTTTTTGCGCCTTCCTGAAATACGCGGGCTCATTCTATTAGGCTATAGATGAATTGTTGTCATCTTGTATTGTACTATTTTCTTATTGGAACTGTGTAAGTTTGCCTTTGATAGTATCTTTAACCATAAGATTTTGTTGCTGTTCACATGGGATGATAGTGTACAGTGGCTTGTGTTGTGTGCTCCAGCTGATTGGTGATTCACCACTGAGCAGAATATTATGGCAGGTAGTTCTTTTCTTTTGAGTGTTGACTCACGTAGATTTACTGTCGCTGTATCCATGTATCCTCTACTTTCCTCCGTTTTGCTTTGTAGGTGATTCCTAATACTTAGTTCGTTTTAAACTAGCGTAGTACTTGTTCTTTGCCTTTCATTTGTTGCTCTCGTGGTATTGCTTAAAACGACTAAGTAATCCAACAGAATAACTTAAGTCGGGTCTTGTGTGAAGCAGGTATCTTAAGCATCCAATTAAGCTTCGATATTCGGTTGAGTTGACCATTGTTTTTTCAGTAATCTTTGTTAGTCTTGTTCCTAGATCCATTGGTATCAATGTCTCATTGCAGTCTATCATTCCAGCTTCTTTTAGAATTTTGCGAGTTGGCACGGATGCTTTAGAGATGTCTCATTAGTTTGTGTGTATTCTATTCCTAGATGGTAGGCTAAAATCTAGATCACTCTCTCAAATTTTTTCTTACCATTGAAGTCTTTAAAATTTGTCGATTTCCTTCTTTGGTGTGCCGGTGATGATTAGATCATCTACATAGACTCCTATTAGTAGTGTTGAGTCTTTTGATGTCTTGGTGTAGATAGCTTGCTCTGGAGACACAATTTCCTTGGAAATCTAATGACTTCAAAGTGTTGTATAATTTTATGTTCCATGCACGTGGTGCTTGTCTTAGTCCATATAGTGCTTTTATAAGCCTATAGACTTTTCCTTGGTCTTGTCTCGTTATAAATCCTTCAGGTTGTGTGACGTACACTTCTTCTTTTAAATCTCCATTTTACGTCAAGGTGATGTACTTCCCATTTATTGTTAGCAGCTATGGCAAGTATAATCGGTAGGTTCCATCCTTGCTACAGGTGCGAATCTTCTTGAAAAGTCTATTGCCATGCTATTTGTATGTAGCCTTCTGACTTACTAATCTTGCTTTATGCTTGATTATATTTCCATTAGCAATCTTTTTAGTTCTTGTATTACCATTTTAAGCATATTGCTTTATGTCCCAATTTGAGTAGGAGTGGTGAACTCCAATTGTATTGGTTTTCTATTGATGAATCTTACTCGGCCTTCATGTGCTTCAATCCATTTTTTATGTGCTTGATGCTTCCTTTTAGTTCTTGGGTTCATCTTTCAGATAATAGTAATTCCTACGGTGTTCTCAAATAAGTCACTTAGTGTCTAAAACCTCCTCATTGGAGTGTGATCAAAGTGTGATGGTGGAAATTTATGAATGGAGTTGATCATTATTCACTTTGATAGTATGATTGTGTTGAGGTGCATTGGGTGTTGTGATTGGGAATTTACTTGTGGATGAACTTGTTGATGGGTGTAAGGGTCTTGAGAATGTGAGGGAGAGGTCTATTGTTGGTGATACATTGTATCATCCTCATTGTTTGGAATTTCTTTGTTTCTTCGATTGGTTGAAATACTTGATCTTGATGTTCTTATTTATGGCTTCAAGATTCCTATTCTGAAGTAGTCATTAGGTTCGTCGTTAATGAGTTTACTCATGTAATCTTCCAAATCCCATGTTTCATTCTCCTAAACTTCACACTCTCTAACTTACCACATATCCATTTGTGTTGTTGGATCAAATAATCGATTAAGCTTTGATCCGTTTGTTCGTTTCTAAGTAAAACCATTTTAGTGCTTCTATCATCTAACTTTGTCAGATGTTGTTTGATGGTTACCTTTGCTATGTATGCAGCCGAAAACTCTTAGATTTCTTAGTTTGCTTTTTCTGTTTAATTGCTTCATATGGATGTGAGTCTTCTAGTGTTTTCGTAGGAACACCTATTTAAGATGTATATGTTGTGTCCTAACAACTTCAACCAAAAATTTTGGTGGCCATGTTTCGTTGCTTTCATCATACATCTAGTTGTGGACATGATTGTCCTATTTCTTCTTTCGACTACTCCATTTTGTTGTGGTGAGTAAGGTGCAGTAAGTTGGTGTCGTGCTTATGCGGTTTTACTTACAGTCATTACGTGAATTCATTTGATGTGAATTTCTCTTTTTGATTGTTCTCAACATTTTCAATGTTGTTCTTAATTCGTTTTCTGTTGACTTCTTATATTCCTTGAAAGTATCAAAGGCTTGATCTTTCGTAGTTAAGAAGTATACCCACATATATCTTGAGTAATCGTCTACTAACAAGAATATGTATTTCTTTCCAGATGGTGTTGGTGGTGTGATTGGTCCACATAAATCTCCTTATTTAAAATCTGAGGTGAGTAGACCTTAAGGGCTTTTTTTTTTGCTTTTTTTGAAATGGCGACTCTACTATGTTTTCCAATTAAACAAACATCACAACACTTGTGTTGTATGTTTAATGGTGATATCCTTGATAATCTCTTCTGAGGCCATTGATCTTAGTGACTCAAAGTTTTATGGTGTCCTGTCTTGGCGTGCCATAACAATGTTTCTTCCTTTAGTCTTGCTAAGTAAAGCAGACTGGCTGTACCTATTATCTAGATTTGCCTTATATAGTCGGTTTCTCTGTCGTGTAACTTTCATGAAGATTTTGTTATCCATGTCATAAAGTCGTAATTTGTTTCGTCTTCCATTACTACTTTACAACCAATTTCAGTGAATTGTCCAAGGCTCAATAAGTTGCTCTTTAAGTCAGGAATGTAATATACGTGTGATATGATTCTTTGCTTCTCATCATCACATTCTATTAGAATTGAACCTTTTCCTTTGATCTCTATGTATGAACACCATCTTCCGAATCTTACTTTTCCAACTAACCTTCTCTCTAATTCTTTGAGTGTTCTCTCAAAATCCAGTCATGTGATTAACTAGCTCCGTTGTATAAGTACCATAGACTTTTATCCCATTTATTTGTCTCTTTTATCCTACATCTTCTTCATGTAGCGAGACCTTTTGTTCTTCATCTTCTAATATTGCCATTAGTAAGGTTGGTTCTAAATCTTCTTCAACGAGGTTAGATTGCTCGTTTGGTTTTGTCCTTTGAGGACATTTAGGTGCAATGTGCCCTATCTTCTTGCATTTGTAGCATTGTAATTTGCTAGTATCATAACTTGATTTCTTGAAGTTATCTCTCTTATAATTCTTATGAGAGTTTTCTCCATCTTCCTCTTCCTTCTTAAAATTCTCATGGTTTCTTCCTTGTGAGAATTTATGTTTTCCACGTCCACGTCCTCTAAAATACTTTCCTTTATTCTCATGTCGAGTGAACATCAATTTCTCTTGATTGTCCACTTGTTTGCCTCTCTTATACTTAATTCTTTCTTCATAAGTCTTAAGTCTTCCAATTGCTTCTTCTAAAGTCATTTCATCTAGATCCGAGTATTGCTCTATTGACGCAACTATTTGCAGATACCTATCGGGTACAACATTTAATAGTTTTTGCACTAGTGTTTCACTCTGCCATTGTATTCCCTAGGAACTGATTGCTTTGTTTTCTATGGTTGTTAAGTTTTTCGTGTGAAAGGTATTGTCGTTGGTCTCGTCTTCCTTCATGTGTAAACATCTCGAATTAGGATTTTGAGTGGTTTTAGCAACTTTCTTGTGTGGACTCTTTCTTCTCCTATGTGTCTAGTTTTTAAGGCATCCCATATGGCTTTCGCGGTTTTGTGTTTTGTGATTTGAAGCAATTGTTCTTCTAGTAAGGCTTGGTAAAGGAATGCGATAACAGTTTTGTCCTTTTTGTTATCTGCTTGGGTTTTTTCATTTGGTTCTATCATTTCCCATAAACCATTTGCTTCTAGAATAATTTGCATTCGAATTGCCCATAATGAGTAATTCGAGGGTTTTAAAATTGGACATTGGAATTGGGGTGTACTGGCGGTACTAATTTCCTTCTTGAACTATCTCCACTTTCTTTCGTCATATCTCTAGGATATTGAATAAAATCTCCAAAATAAAATATCTAACACTAAGTGTGTTGAATTTTGTGGTGAGTACTCTGGTTTTGTGCCTTACAGGCTATCAATCTTAACGGGGACTAGTTTTCTTCCAAAAAAAACTATCCTTGGGGATTTTATATTCTAAAACGAATAACCTAAGGTTAATTACTCCTTAAAAATTATTCTCTGAATATAGTAAGCAGTGTAATCACTAGGTTACTATATTTCTATCTACGGGTTTTAGGAAAAGTTACTAATTTAAAGTTATAGGGTAACTTTTGTAAAGGCCTAAAACTAAATATCTATATAGAAAATGATTATATAGAAAGATGAAAAGTGGAGGGGGTTTTTGTAATAATAGTTGTGTGTGTCCCCTTTTATTTATCCGCCCCTTTTTGTGTTTGGGAGTTCGTCTCCTTTGTGAGTTCGTCTCCTTTGGGTTTTGTTCTTTTTGCTTCTCTTGTCTGGTGGTTCTTTATCCGCCGACTGAGATGGCGATTGTAATCGCACTTCTTCTTCTTCTTCTACTTGTGTTCGTAACCACGGATTCCCTGATTTGGTTTGTGCGAAATTAGGGTTTCGCAACAAAATTGGGATCTTCTAACGTCCTTCGATTTTGGGCGTTTTTGGATAAACGTGAATCAAATGATGATTCCAACGGGTTCGATTATCGATTCTTCAAAGAGGTGTGTTTGTTCCCTTTTTTTTGATGTTTTGATCTTCGTCCGTTTTGTGATGACTTTGTTATCCAATTTATGTGGTTATAATTTTTTTGTTTCGAATCTGGGAGAAGAATGGTGCCTAACCCTTTGATTTTCGGGGTTATATTTTTCCGATTATTGTTCTTGATAAGTTTGCAGGGATGAAACCCTTTGTTGCCAGTGATTATTCACTTGGTAGCAATTGTTGGGGTCTCCTTTTTTTACAAAGATTTGATAAACACAGAAGTGATTTTCTTGATTGTGTTTGTTTGAATTGCAAACTGTTTTCTGGAAAAATTTTGGTGCGGTTTGTTCTTTGATTCGAAACAGGAACACAGTAAATTCTTGACAACGGTATATGATGATTTGGTTTAATCAACCAAAAGCTCTGATGCCAAATGTTGGATCGAAAATCTAATTTGAATCAAAATATACCAAAATGTAAAGTTTTATAAATCTGAATCTGTCATCATCATTGAATGTTTACAATCGTTGCTTATTTATATTACATGAAAGGGTGCGAGTGAAAAGACGCGTCCCTTGGTAAAATAACTGAAAAACAGTTATGTAACTGTCTTTGTAACCGTCACTTTGTAACTGCCATTGTTGGCGGGTTTGTGATTACCCGGTTGGATGGGTTTCGGCCCAATAGTGAGAACTTCGGTTAACTTCGAAAAGATGTTCTTATATATGTATGTTCTCTCTACATGTATAACTAGAATCTCAATTTAACCATAACACACAAATATGATAGTTTAGGGAAGTGATATGTGAATGGAATAAAATATTGTTATAAAAAAAAACATTGATCGAGCTTCTTTGTTGACTCCACCCTGTGTGTTCTTATTACTCACAGTCAATAACAAAACTTTGAAACTGAAAATTTCGTTATAAAGTATCATCACTTAACAGTTTATAAGTTTATTTCAAATTCTTTTTCTTTGTACAAATAATTCTGCCCCTCTCTACTCGCATCTTTCTTTACCATTTCTCTTGTTTTGACATTTTTAACCTTTTTATGATGATTTCAGTACCTTACAAAAAGACTTAAAAATAAAAAATTAATTACCTCCCCATGAATGGATGATGTCCCTCCAACTTCGGCTACAACTGATGAATGTTCCTTTAATATCAATGGCAACAAATACAACAATAAGTAAATAAACGTTGCTCGTATTATAGAGTCGTTAATTATTGTGATAGAAATATAAAGAGAAAAAAGCAATCTTACATCATTTTCACATTCCAATTGAAGTCCCAACGCTTTCTCAAGTCTTGTGACAATCTGATCCATATTTGGGCGTTGCGATTGTTCTTCATTCAAGCACTCATACGCTGTTTCTGCAAAAATGTTCAATGATTGCGGATTCATTTGTTTCCATAGATCCGGATCAATTATACCATCGAGTATTTTCTCTCTATAATGAAAAATTGCCACCGGAGCCAAATACTTATTATCTTGATCGACACTTACTGAGTTCCTACAACACAATAGTTCAAACAATACTATCCCAAAGGAGTAGATATCTGACTTTTGGTTCACAATATTGGTCTCTAAACATGTTGGGTCTGTATACCCTTTTCTAGACCAAGCTGAATCAGTATGGAAAGAATTGTGTCTTTCAGATGCTTTAATCTTCATTGAATGCTCGAAATCTGATAACTTGGGTTCCCAGTCATTATTCAATTGAACAGTGTAACTGTTGATCTTCCCATGTATAACGCTAAAATCGCGTGGCTCATCGTAATGAATGTATCTCAATGCATGCGCAACACCCACACATATCTCCAATCTCTTCACCCATGTCAACAACATCGGGTCACTTAGATAGAAGTAAAGACTTCCCCTGGACACTTGCTTGTAAATGATGGTCTCCGCACCAACTTCATTACAAAATCCAACAATAGAAACAACATTATTATGTTTGAGACTAGATAGCATCGTAATCTCCGTCCAAAACTGTTGTTCTTTTTCATCATCCCATTCTTTATTAATTAGCCTCTCAGCACCGATATCTATCAACTCACCGGACCACAAGAGCTGTCCCTTGTATATCTTTCCAAATCCACCTTTTCCGATGACATTTTTTTTAGCAAAGAAGTTGGTGGCGGATTGTATATCTTCAAAGGGGATTCTTAGGTGAGCAAGGTGGTTGGGCGAAGAGTGAATCTATCAAAAAACAGAGTTTATGTTACAAAAGGATGTGAGATGCATATAACCGACCTCCACCGAACGTCTCTCTTCTAATCCTCTTTTGTTTTTAAATCTATAAAATCCATTCATAATAGAATTAAACACTATAGTGTTTTTTTAATCTAAATAAGTTATCTTACGGACGTATAATGTAATAGAATTGTATATTTGTATATAATTAAAACTTCTTGAGGGATATATGCAATTCCCCTTAATCAAATAATATTGTATATAATTTTTCTTAGCAATCAACTATAAAGTTAGCCTTTCTATTTGAGTCCTAGGGCCATCTTTGAGGGTAAGCAAGGTGAGCGACGGCACAAGGCTCCAAAAATTTTAGAGGCCAAAATTTGTCCCATTAACAATTATATGCATCTGTACATATATTTTTCTCGAAAAAATGTATTTTGATAAGAAAGCATCTTAAATGAGACATATGTTTGAACGTTTAGATAACTAATTTTCTTTATATCTTATAGATTTATATATAACATTTCTTCTCGAATGGCCTCAATATGTGATTTCGTCTAAAGCCTTTAAATTTTTTTAATATTTAGAGACGGCCCTGTTGAGTCCTTCACTCTTTATTTTTAATTTCCTTTTATTTTATGAATCTAGAGAACACAATGTTAGCATTGCAAAATGAAACAAGTTGACCTTTTTTCATGAAGCCAACTATATAACATGTATACCAGTAAATAATATATTGCGAAAATTACCTCGCACCCCCAATTTAATCTAACATGATATAAACAAGACCAAATTTATCTCAATTACTAATTAAGACTCCATGTCGTGAAGAATATTTAACATAGTTCACATATTATGCATTGGCGCCAGGGTTGAGCCACATCGCATATTTGCAAAAAAACTACATAATTCACATACACTTCACATATACTTCACGAAACAATAGGGCCCAGCGCAAATGTTCAGCTTTTGAATGTACTGTGGCGCCTAGCCTTTTTTTCGAGTGGCTCACTTTGAGAAACGATATCTCATGCTGCGAAGCTCTCTTAAAAGAAAAGTCAAAAACTACTAACCAAAAACATATTTACAACGTATGCATATATAAAATATTGTTCAAAGTTTGTAAATAGTCATTTTGCAACACATTTTCTCTTTCAAGTGACTCATTTTAGGATACGATATCTAATTCATATTAACTCAATTTTACACACTCTTTATCTCGTTGGGAAACTCTATTCAAAGAGAACCAAAAACCGATTACCAACACAAAAAGAAATAACATATTAGTATTTTAAAAAATTACAAAGTTTGCAAACAACCATTGTTTTAAAAAAAAAATCTTAAAATATAAGCCAAAGCACTACCTGCCCCACTTGTTTTTTTTTACTACACATTCGAATGAGAGTTAAATAAAAAAAGCGAAGTACTGAACATATCTAGCTGGGCCCCATCCTATCGTGAAGTATATGTGAACAAGATGTGAATTATGTAGTTTTCTTAGCAATTATGTGACGTGGCTCAAGCATGTAACACCAACACATATAATTGTGACAGAAGAATGAAAGAGAAAAAAGAAATCTTACACGCCTGTTTTCGCGTGCGAGTTCCAACGCTTTCTCTAGTCTTGGGACAATCTCATATATGTTTGGGCGTTGCGATAGTTCGTCATTCAAGCAGTCATATGCTATCTCCGCGAACATGCCAAATGATTGCGAGTCGATTTGTTTCCATAGATCCCAATCAACTATTTCATTTAGCTTTTTCTCTTTGTAAAAGAGAATGGCTGCTGCAGCCAAATACTTGTTAGTGTCGTTGGCGATTATTGATTCCCTACCACACAACAGCTCAAACAATACTATCCCAAAGGAGTACATATCCGTCTTGTGGTTCACACTTTTAGTCTTTTCATAAGTTGGGTCTATATACCCATCCCTACTCCATACTTTACTAGTATGGAAAGAATGATGCCTTTGAGATGCTTCAATTTTCATTGACGTTTCAAAATCCGATAACTTGGGCTCGAAGTTATCATTTAATAAAACTGAGATACTACTGATGTCTCGATGTATTACGCTAAAGTCACGTGGCTCGTCAAAATGAATGTAGCTCAACGCATGCGCAAGACCGACCGATATCTTCAATCTTTGCACCCATGTCAACAACGTAGCATCACTTAGATAGTTGGAGAGACTTCCCTGTATATCATCATGCCTGGTAATGCTGATCTTTTCACCATTTTCATCACAAAAGCCAAGTAATGAAACCAGATTTTGGTGCTTGAGACTTGAAAGCATCAAAACCTCAGTCCAAAACATTTCATCGCTATCCTTATTATACCTCCGAGCATTGATAAATAACAACTCACCGGACCACGAGAGTTGTCCCGTGTATCTCTTGTCATATCCACTTCTAACGAGAACATGTTTGTCATCAAAGTTGTTGGTTGCTGATAGTATACTTTGAAGGGGGAGTTTTAAGTGAGCAAGGTTGTCCATGCGCGAAGACATAATCTGTTTATAAAAAAAAAGGTGAGTTAGAAATATAATTACAAAAGTTGTTGGTCAAAGGTACGTATTTATGCATATATAGGCGGCTTCCACCGACATTGCATCCTCTTTTCTTGAATTAATCCTTGTATATAATTTGCAGGTCCACTATTATTGTTCAGCAAAGATTTTATTTATTTATTTATCGATATCCACAACAACCATCGATGAATATTTATAATTTATATATATTACACGGTAAAATTCTCACTAATGTTTGTTTTTATTTTATGTTTTGAATAACTTATCATGATTTCAAGTGGGGGTGCGGAAGCCGAATCGAGTCCTACTGTTGTCTTGGGCGATGAATGTATGGCATCTAAAGATTTCTCTAAATCTTTAGTCGCCAGAGTGAAGGTATTTGCATCATTGGTTAATCTTAAGGTGGCTTTGTGTAACGAAGGATTTCCGGACACTAAAATCACCTATATGGGAGAACAATGGGTGATGCTGGAATTTGGGTCATTGGAATCGATCCATTTGTTTAAAGTTAATCAAAGTGTTGGTGCCTGGTTTTCTTGCATCAAACAAGCTAGCTTAGATTTTGCCGTGGATGGCAGAATAGCATGGGTAGAGATTGAAGGAGTTCCGCTTAAGTTGTGGTCAAATAACACATTTAAACGAATTGCAAGTAGGTGGGGAGAGTTAATAGAAGTAGACGACCAAGAGGAGGCTTGTTATCATTCCAAACGCTTATGTGTGCATATGAAGTCGGGAAGGAGTATATTGGAAAATTTTAAAATTATACACCGGAAAGTGCAAATTCAGTAGTCTCAGGTCATTTTAAAAGTTCCAAGGGTCCAAGAACAGGTGGATCCATTTTGAACATGTTAGATGAAATGGTGAAAGTAGGTCAAGTCATGGGGTACAATATGGAGGGATGCAAATCTATTATGGCCGATATTATAAGGTCACAAGGAGTGGAGGAGGTGCTCCGATGAATATTTTGTCCCTTAACATACAAGGCCTAGCCCATAAGACCAAGATTGGGTGAAGGAGTTGTGTTGCAAACATAAGGTCAATTTTCTTGCTTTACAGGAAACGAAGATGGAAAATATGAATTTGTTATGTGTTCGTATGTGCTGGGGTAATCTGGATTTTGAATACGCTAGGAGTGATTCGGTTGGAAATTCTGGAGGAATTCTATGTATATGGGATCCAAATTCATTATGTAAGCATAGTGTTACTTGCTCAGACTATTTTGTTATGGTGAGAGGTATATGGCGTTTAACAGGGCAGTTAGTTCTATTGATAGCAGTATACGCTCCGCAAGAGATCAGCGAAAAGCAAACTCTTTGGGACTTTCTTCAACTCGAAATCAGCAAGTGGAAAGGAGATGTAGTTATAATGGGAGACTTCAATGAGGTACGCTTCAAGTCTGACAGGTTCGGATCAGTCTTCAACGCTCATGGTGCTTCTATTTTTAATAATTTTATCAGAAGTTCCGGATTGGAGGAGGTTAATTTAGGAGGTAGTTCTTTCACATGGTGTCACAAATCTGCATCCAAAATGAGTAAGCTAGATAGATTTCTAGTTTCAGAAAGTTATTTGAACAGATGTCCAAAGGTTAGTGCGATCACTTTGGAGAGATTTCTTTCGGATCATCGTCCTATCTTACTTCGAGAATCTAATGTGGATTTCGGCCCAACTCCATTTCGTTTTTATCATCATTGGATCGAGATGAAAGGATTCTGTAATGTGGTGGAAAACGGGTGGAAGGATAGCATGTGTGATAAGTCTAATGCCATGAGAAACTTGATGGACAAACTGAAACATCTTAAAAAGGTAATCCGTGTATGGAACAAGTCTAATGTTTTGAGTGATTCCAGTACGAATCTCATTTCAGAACTCGAGGTAGTGGATTCGCGTATTGATAAAGGCTTTGGTACGATAGAGGACGCTAAGAGCAGGGTGGAACTTCTTAGTAAGATTCAAGACATTGACAAACTTAAGTCGATTGAAACGGCGCAAAGATCAAAAGTTAGATGGGCAGTAGAAGGAGATGAAAACTCCAGTTTTTTTCACGGTACTCTTAACAAAAAACGTAACATCAGGAACATTCGAGGCGTTATGATAAATGGTGTTTGGGTGGAAAATCCGGAGAAAGTGAAGAGGGAGTTTTATACTCATTTTAGCAAACGTTTTTGTTGTCCTGGTCCTAGTTATGTTAGGCTTCAGATGAGTTTCCCGAATATGTTATCTATTGATCAGCAAATAGATATAGAGTGTGAAGTGTCTAATGCAGAAATAAAGAAGGCGGTGTGGGATTGTGGCACGGATAAGGCTCCTGGCCCTGATGGATTCTCTTTTGGCTTCTATAGAAGATTTTGGTATTTGATCGAAAAGGACGTCTGTGATGCTGTGAGGTACTTCTTTATTAAAGGTGAGATTCCTAATGGCTGTAATGCATCTTTTATAGCTTTAATCCCTAAAATTCCGGGTGCTAACATGGTCAAAGACTTTAGACCTATAAGCTTGGTTGGTAGTTTGTACAAAATTATTTCTAAAATTTTGGCAAATCGCCTTGTTGGTGTGTTAAGTGACATTGTTAGTGACGTGCAATCTGCATTTATTGCGGAAAGACAGATTCTCGATGGTCCTTTCATTTTGAACGAGGTGCTTCAGTGGTGTAAGGCTAAAAAGAAGCAAGCTTTAATTTTCAAGGTAGACTTCGAGAAAGCGTATGATTCAGTGAGGTGGGATTTTTTGGATGAGGTTCTATGTAAATTTGGTTTCGGTGTTAAGTGGCGCAAATGGATTCAGGCTTGTCTTTCGACCTCGCGCGGTTCTATTCTTATTAATGGGTCACCGACGGAAGAATTCCAATTTGGTAAAGGGCTCAAACAAGGGGATCCGCTTGCTCCATTTCTCTTCATTTTAGTCATGGAAAGTTTACATCTTTATTGATTCTAACACGACTCTTGCACATACATTTTGGTACATAATGGCTGCATCTTGGTGAAGAGGTAACATTATCCCATATGTTTTACGCTGACGACGCGGTTTTTGTGGGTAAATGGAATGAAGGAAATATTAATTCTTTAGTCCATGTTCTTGATTGTTTTAATCTAGCATCTGGTCTTAAGATTAATATGAATAAAAGTAAGATATTGGGGTTGCATGTAAAAAGCGACAAAGTTAATACGGCTGCAAAGAAACTTGGGTGTCTTGTCCTTAAAGTTCCTTTTATATATCTTGGTTCGAAGGTGGGAGGAGTTATGTCTAAAGTTAGTGCTTGGAGCGAGGTAGTGGAGAGGGTTAAAAATCGTCTTTCTAAATGGAAGATGAACACTTTATCCATCGGAGGTAGACTAACATTGCTAAAGTCTGTATTAGGTTCTATGCCAATATTTCATATGTCTTTGTTCAAAGTCCCAGCAGGTGTTCTTAAAGTTCTTGAATCGATTCGCAGTCATTTTTTTAACAGGCATGAAACGAATAGCAAGAAAGCGTCTTGGGTCAATTGGAAGTCGGTTCTCGCTTCTAAAGAGAGAGGTGGTTTGGGAGTTTCAAGTCTTTATGCTCTTAATCGCGGGTTGCTGTTTAAATGGATATGGAGGTTTTACAGCCAAAAGTCTTCTTTATGGTCGAGAGTTATCAGGGCGATTCATGGGGATGACGGCCGAGTGGATACGATTCCTAGACCAGGTAAACGATCTTGTTGGCTGAACATTATTCATGAGGTCAAAATATTGGCTGATAAGGGTATTGATCTTATGAAATCTATGAGTATTAAGTTAGGAGATGGTGTGAATACAAAATTTTGGGAAGATTGTTGGAGTGACGGGAGTAAGCTTAAATACAAATTCCCTCGTCTCTATGCTCTAGAAGAGCGTAAATCCATTTCGGTAGCATTGAAGTTAGAGCATATCAATTTGGCAGGTTCTTTTCGCAGAATTCCAAGAGGGGGTGTAGAGGAATATCAGTTTAATGAGATGTCAGAATTGGTCAAAACAATCAGCCTTGTTCCTAGGTCGGATAGATTGAGGTGGGATTTGGTTAGCTCGGGAGACTTCACTGTAGCGTCCGTTCGAAAGTATATTGACGACTTGTGGCTGCCCAGGTATGATAGTAAAACAAGGTGGGTAAAGTACGTTCCGATTAAGGCTAACGTGCTAGCGTGGAAGGTAATGTCTGATGCAATTCCTACCAGGTTTAACATATCCAGGAGGGGTATAAATATCGATTCGATTATGTGTAGTGTCTGTGAAAAGGCAGTTGAAACTACTACTCATCTCTTTTTCTCATGTTGTGTGGTTAAGGAAGTTTATAATCTTATTTTTCGATGGTGGGATGTTCCTGTGGGAGTGTTTGATTCGTATGAAGGATGGCTTAGCTGGATAGTAAGTCTTCGGCTGCCTCTCAAAAACAAGTTGCTCATTGAAGGCGTTTTTTATGTTACGTGGTGGTTTTTTTGGAGTTATCGTAACAAGATCATCTTCGAGGCCAAGGCTCCCCTAAAGGCGTGTTTATTCGATAATATTGTTAGTAAGTCGTATATTTGGTGTAGGCACAGATGTAAAGCGTCGTTCTCTTGGAACGATTGGCTTAAAAATCCAAATCTCATTATCTTGTAATCTAGCTTCTTGCTAGTTTCATTTTAATAAAAGCTGTTGTTAAAAAAAAAAAGTCCGACTCGTTAAAGCTCATTATATGTTTTGCATTTTCAACTCTTTTCTCGGCCAAAGTTTTTTATTTGATAGAAAAATAAAGGCATTTGCTCGGTCCAAGTATGTCCTTATTTTTTTTAGGAATGTTAAAACCACAAAAAGTTTGATAAAAAATTATTCACGCAATGATGTGTCATTTATTTAATGGAAACATATAAGAGAGAAAATTGAAAAGTAAATTTGAACATGTCACTCAAGATAAGACACGGTAAAAACTTTTGTAAAATTTCTTTGTGGTTCTAGCATTTAGCTACTTTTTTTTTTCTTTTGACTACATTTTTTTATGTAGTAATTTTGTTTCACATTGTTTTGCCAAAATATTCGCCGTCCTAATTCATCTTATATTTAACATAAAAAAGACACTTGTTTTTGTTTTTGAAAATAAGACACTTGCTTTCTTTTTTTTTCTAAGCGTAAGAGGCCGTTTTTATTATGCCATTTTGAAGTAAATTGATTACTTTATTTTCGAAATATACTGATAATTAAAAGTTGTGCTTGAATAGAAGATTATTACGTATGTTTGTTAAGGATAATACACAGTTTGAAACCACATTAACTATACACACTCTCAAACACCTTTAGCATAGTTTATTCCAACCCATCAAACACCCGTGCTATTTAAACTTCTTAACATGACCATAAAAGATCAAAAATTATTTTAAAGTTTATTATACTTACTTTTCATTATTATGTCGTGGTTTTTTTCATAGCTAGAATAAAATATAATTATAAATATAGACGAAAGGGAGGGCTTTCTATTATCGATTAACAATAAAAGGTAAGATTCATCCATATAGCTAACATATGATTAAGGAAACTAGCAAAAATCATCGATGCAATTTACTTACGATTATCATCAGTCAAATCTATGGACTGTTTGTATAACGAAAAAGTTACCTAAACAGTCTTTGTCAGTTAGCCACTTTTCGGAAACCGTCCTTAATTGAAAAGTTACATAAACAGTTCATGTCACGAACTTCACTTTACGAAAACTATTGATGTGTTCAAATCTTGCAAAATACTATTTTTCTACGATTTTAAGTTTTACATATGTAAAATTTGTAGTTAATTATTTGTAACTTTCGAGTATAACTAGATTCATATTTTTTTTTCTTTCTTCTTTATAAAGTACTACACTGTTAGTTTACTGCATAATTTTTTTTATAGATGTTTAAACATTTTATAAGTAAAAAATAAAACTAATTCAAATGAGATCTTAAAACAACATAAGTCATTTTCATGTAGAATTATATGCCGCACAACGGAGTGTAGGTAAAGTATTTCTAATATTACATGAAGTAACGATGTCATTTAATAAGTAAAAGTTAGGATTAAGGTTGCTATGCAACAATGATCTAGTTAGTCGAGTGGTCGTGTGTGAATTTGTTGGCTCCTTGACTTGGTCCGAGTCGTGTGATTACTAGCTTTTTTTTTTAATTCAAGGCTAGTAATAATTATAAGCATGAAGTAGGTAGTAAAAAATAGCGTTGGTTCGAGTCTTATTATTTTTTTTATGTAGTTTATTATATTTGCGATTTTCATCTAAGTTTTTGTGACTATTTAGTTAAGTATCAAAATAGAAATAGATAATAACTCGTGTTTTTATTGTGATATTTATAATCATGTGCATACATATATGTTGTGTTTTTAAAATAACATATATGTTTTATTTTTTGGAACAATATATATGTTGTATTTTTAAAATATAAAGTACAATGTGGTATTTGTTTATTTTTAAAGTTAAAAACATGAAAATTTATAGGTTTCCTCCTAAGTCCATATAAGTTATTTGAAATTCAACCACTAAAGTTTTATTACTTACCTATTTTTTTTAAGTATTCTTTATCACATTTTTGACACATATAGTTTTTGGTAATTTTTTCATTATACATGATTTTTTTAATTTTGACCAAATTAAAGCTCAATTTTGACTTTTTATTAACCAATCACATCGCATTATTGTGCATACGTGTCAACATCGAGCGTTCTGATTGGTCTAATTTTTTTTTCTGTAAAATCGAATCTCATAGAAAACTCTGAAATGATGTAATTTTTTATTATATAAAAGTAACCAAAATTTGTATCATCTCTCATTATATAAAAGATTTTACTGACATCCTAAAAATGCTTTAAATAACAGTATATTAGATATTTTCGCTATCTGAGTGATATTCTTATATTTTTTTTGAAATGCATTATAGAAAAAAAAATGAATTCTTTTGGTAGTTCGTGTATAGTTGTCTGTAAAATTCAGTTATTTACCAGAAACTTATAAGGGTTATTCTTTTATTTAAAAAAATTTTGTCAACTTTCGTTATAAACGTTTACAATACATTTTTTTTTTTTTTTTTGTATTGTTGGAGTTCAAAGGAGTGTCTATTAACGTCCATTGCTTATTGTCGTTGGGGCAGCACTCTAATTGTTTCGCCGTTGACAAAAGGTTACATGCTACTTTTTAAATAAATTAATATAGATTTAATCATTTAAGCTGATTAACTAATGTAGGTAAAATCAAAGGGTTACAAAACGTATATCTATACTACTGACCAGAATGCGGAAGTGCTAATCATAAAATAAACTTATGTACTCTTTGGTCATTTTGAGAAACCTTAACTTGAGTTTTGTTATATATATATTGCACTAACTATTGTCTATTGCGTATATTGGAACTAGGTTCAGCAATAATAGATTTATGGGGTCTAGCTAAAGAAGGTAGAAAGATGGAAGAGAAAAAACAGTTTTACCGCATTCTGATGTTCCAGTTGAAGTTCCAACACTTTTTCAAGTCTTGTGACAATCTCATCTATACTTGGCCGTTGAGATTCTTCTTCATTCAAGCATTCATACGCTATCTCCGCGAAAATGTCAAATGATTGCGAGTCCATTTGTTTCCATAGATCCCAATCAACTATTTCATTTAGCTTTTTCTCTTTGTAAAAGAGAATGGCTGCTGGAGCCAAATACTTGTTAGTGTCGTTGGCGATTATTGATTCCCTACCACACAACAGCTCAAACAATACTATCCCAAAGGAGTACATATGGTCTTGTGTGTTCCACAATTTGTATTTAGGTCTTTTCACATAGTTGGGTCTATATACCCATCCCTACTCCATACTTTACTAGTATGGAAAGAATGATGCCTTTGAGATGCTTCAATTTTCATTGACGTTTCAAAATCCGATAACTTGGGCTCGAAGTTATCATTTAATAAAACTGAGATACTACTGATTTCTCGATGTATTACGCTAAAAATCTGCTGTTTTGTGGCTGTCGTATAATGAATGTAGGCTCTCGCTTTGCGCAAGATCCAGACCGTTTATCTTTAATCTTCGCACCCATGTCAACATCGCGTTACTTAGATGGTTGCTGAGACTTCCCCTTATCACAAGCCTGTAAATGATGATCTTCTCACCATTTTCATCACAAAAGCCAAGTAATGAAACCAGATTTTGGTGCTTGAGACTTGAATGCATTCGAAAACCTCAGTCACAAAACATTTATTCTATCCTTATTATATTCCGAGACATATGCAAAGAATTGGTGATTTTAATCAAACTCTCGGACCATGTGAGCTCTCCCCCGGTATTCTCTATTTTCGTTTCCACTGCTGCCGATAACATTTTTGGTTTCATCAAAGTTGCCGTAGCTGAGAGTATACTTTGAAGGTGGGAGTTATAAGTGACAAGGTGACTGTCCTATGCGCGGAAGACATAATCTGTTTATAAAAAAAAAGGTGAGTTAGAAATATAATTACAAAAGTTGTTGGTACGTATATATAAGCGGCTTACACGGAGCGACCATTATTATTGTTACGTACAGATTTTATTTATTTATTTTTGGAAAATCGGACAACAACGAGTCGATGGATATTTATAATTTATATATTAAACGGTAAAATTCTCACTAATATTTTGGTTTTATTTTATGTTTTGAATAACTTATCAAATTTCCAAGTTAAGTCCGACTCGTTAAAGCGCATTATATGTTTTGCATTTTTAACTCTTTCCTCAGCCAAAGTTTTTTATTTGATAGAAAAATAAAAAGGCCGTTTTTGTTTGGCCAAAAAATCCTTAGGCCCATAAAATCAGCCCAAGTATGTCCTTACTTTCTTTTTCTTTTGTGTTTCACATTGTTTGGCCAAAAAATCAGGTGTCCTAATTTATCTTATATTTAACATAAGATGGGACTTACCTTTGCCAAAAGCAATGTTTGCATGCAAAATAAGAGACTTGCTTTTGTTTTTGTAAGCGTATAAAAGGCCGTTTTTATTATGCCATTTTGAAGTAAATTGATTACTTTATTTTCGATATATAATAACAAAAAGTTGTGCTTGCATAGAATAAAACACAGTTTGAAACCACATTAACTATACGCACTCTCAATTTTCAAACACCCCTTAGCATAGTTTGTTCAAACCCCCCGCGCTCTTTAAACTTCTTATTATAATAGACAGATGGAAAAGAAAAACCGTATTACCGCATTATGATGTTCCAGATGAACTTCCAACGCTTTCTCGAGTCTCATGACAGTCTCATCAATATTTGGGCGTTCCAATCGTTCTTCATTCAAGCAATCATATGCTATTTCCG
This sequence comes from Tanacetum coccineum, assembly GCA_026074375.1. NCBI lineage: Eukaryota > Viridiplantae > Streptophyta > Magnoliopsida > Asterales > Asteraceae > Tanacetum > Tanacetum coccineum. The sequence goes on from BQNB010055736.1 coordinate 38,236, forward strand.
TGAAAAGCTTAAATGATTAAGAGTCCATTTGATTCCATAAATCCCAATCAATTATTGCATCGAGGTTTTTCTCCCTATAATGGGCAACGGCCACCGAAGCCAAGTACTTAATATATTGGTCGTCATCGATTACTGATTTCCTACCACCACACAGTAGTTCAAACATTACTATCCCAAAGGAGTACATGTCTGACTTGTGGTGTGCACTTTTAGTCTCCAAATATGTTGGGTCTGTATACCCCATCGTGTTCGAAACATTATCAGTACCAAAAGAAAGGTGCCTTTGAGATGCTTTAACCTTCATGGAAAGTCTAAATTCAGATAGCTTGGGTTCCCAGTTATCGTTTAATAGAACTGTCAAACTGTCGATGTTTCGATGTATCACGCTAAAATCACGGTGCTCGTCATAATGAATGTAACTCAACGCATGCGCAAGACCGACAGATATCTCCAATCTTCGCACCCATGTCAACAACATCGAGTCACTTAAATAGTTATTAAGACTTAACCAGGTCTCACGCTTGATAATGATGATCTTCTCATCATTCTCATCACAAAACCCAACAAGAGAAACCAGATTTTTATGCTTGAGAGTAGAAAGCATGAAAATCTCCATCCAAAACTGTTGTTCTTTTTCATCATCCCATTCTTTAGTAAACCTCTGAGCATGGATATCAATCAACTCACCGGACCACAAGAGCTGTCCCTTGTAATGGTTTCCAAATCCACCTGTGCCGATGCCA